>JXWZ01006817.1:0-33174 GCA_000956215.1 Anopheles farauti No. 4 | reverse complement strand
AAGACAATATTGATTATTAAAAAGTTGATTATTTCGCATTTTAAATGCGTTTCTGTAGTGCAGCTTGCATCAATTTTAATATCCGTTCGTACAAGCAGGTTTAAAGCATGCACTTGAGTGCATATTAATGGTTAATACCCATTAAGTAAATATTTAAAACTAAAAAAGTAGTTTGGGATGAAAAACAAAGGATATTTAGACGCGTTCAGTGTATCTCATAGTTGCATACATTCAGGCGCATTTATTTACGATTTTACGCCAAATGTATGCAATTTGTATGCAAATTTTCCCTTCCCGCAAAACACAATATTTTTGAAGCTACTCATTATTACCTTAAATCACAAAATTGGTGCTCTTTAATATCGCTATGTTCTCGACTAAATAATTGAACACCAAGTGTATGCTTCCCTTCGGACTTTACTATTTCTCCATGCCTTTGCTTTGGACGTCCTACAACCGATAAATCTTACATTACGCCCACGGTACACGGTACGCTACTTCAAGCACGGGTAGCACGGTGTGGCATTTGAATAAAATTCCTTTCGTTTTCATTGCCCACACACACATACACGTACGCATCCCATTTCCGTAACTCGTTCGCCCGACCCGGTCAAGGACGATTGGCGTGAGTAGTGAGTGTACCATCCATCACGCGCGAGGAAGGGCCAAAGTACGCTCGCTTTACCTTTTTCTTTTTTTTTTTTTGGTTCACTCACCTCCACCTTTACCGGACGCTTAACGTCCGCCGCCTGCCACCGGTGGGCGTCTCCACAAACTCCAACGCACCATTGCCCGTTGGCCCACCGTTGTCATCGCCTAAGCTCATAATCAATTTTCCCTTCGTCAGGCCCGGCAAGTAAGCCGTAAGGAATTGGATAGTACAGCACCGGAAAGGGGCTGGATCGGTCTCCCGGGGTCGCTCATGCGATAGCCACACGTGTGTATGTGCGTGTGCGTGTTCGTGGGTCTTCTTCCCAAACGACAACGGTAGGCTAGATTAGGAATGGAACCAACCCATATCGAAACCCCTCGTCGCGCTTTCCAATGTTTTATGCTCGGTATGTTGTGCGGGTCGTTCAGAATTTCATATCAAAGCTGTCCCCGCGCTTCGTACGCTGAATCGGAAGTTGCTCGGAAGCGACGAGTACGGGCTAGAAAATCACGGCTGATGATAAAGGCACAAAGGTACGGGAAGTGAAACGAGTATCGTAACATTCGCCCATTCATTTCAAGCACCTGATCCCAGGTGTAGAATCGGCGTACGGTTTCCATGTGCACCACTGTCGAATGTCGCTCATTGAGTTCGAAATTTTATTTATACCGTCAGCAATATTGGACATTTCGGATTATGCTCGCTCGTTGGCTCCGGTATCACGCTGCGAACGGTGGCCCGGTGGAAATCGATAAAGATTCTAGTGCTCCCGAGTGCTCCACAATGCTCCGGAGGGACTTACCCGTTAGTAGCTACATTGATATATGAATGCTGTACGGGTCTTAGCTGAAATATATCGCAGAGTACAGAATAGAATCGCTTGCACGTCTAAGGTAGAAGGATTTTCTCTCCCCCTCTTTACAAGAGCAAGATACTAAACAGATTTTCAAATGCTCTATTGAACGTCTTGAAACGAATAGTTTGCATGTTAATAGTATTTTACTCTAGTTTAGCCAATATGAAGAGAAAATTTCCATCTCTTTTCAATAATATTCCATACAAACGAGAGAAACTTATTTCGTAAAGATCTTTTGAGTCGTCCATGTGCACAGCAAAAGCATGGCTATCTTGACTTAAGATGTATAGACGATTTTGAAACGATACTTTTTAATTTTGAATCATACCAACCTAGACGTATGTAATATAACCCTCATCCAGCAGTGTCTAAACAATAAATTTAATTTTAAACGCATACATTTAACATTCCTTTTTGTCCTTTTATTTCTTGTGGTTTACGTCACCGTGGTGCGCTCGGCGGTGTGACTGCAGGTTGGTAATGCACGAAAACTTGCCATCGCAGTCGGCACACGCGTACCGCATCACGCCCGTGTGCGTGGTACGGTGGGTCATCAGTGACTCCCGGTATGGGAACGATTTCGAACAAACCTCACACCGGAACGGTTTCTCGCCCGTGTGCGATCGTTCGTGCACCTTCACCTGACCCTTGGTGCGGAACGGTTTCCCGCAGAAGCCACACTCGAACGGGCGTACATTTTCGTGCACCGTCCGGTGCATCTTTAGCGAGCTGTGGCTGGAGTAATGCTTCCCGCACGTAGCACACTGATAGATCGGTGCGCTGCCACAGTCAGCCCGCTCGTGATCGGACAGTGCGGTAAGCGAGAGGAAGTTTTTGCCACACCGGGCACACATGTGGCGTGGTTTGCTCGCGATCGCTTGATTACGACCATGCGCATACCGGATGTGTCGCTGAAGGCATTGCGGTTTGGGGAACAGCTTCTGACACCATTCACACTCCAAGTGTTTGCGGTGCTCCTCGCGCGCGTGCCGCTGAGCTTCTGATTCCGTCGCAAAGTGTTGCTCACAGCAAGGACACTTGTAGCGCAGCCGACCATCCGGTCCGTGTATCGGAATGTGCTTAGCTAATCGTTTCGTACTGACGTACGATTGATCGCAATATTTGCAGCGAAATTTGGCTTCACGTTTGGTAGTGTTCCTTATGTACTGTAGCTTCTCTCGGGCACGGTCCAGTGGTATGGCGTGCGTTCGCTCCAGGTGGCGCGCCATTAAATATTGCGTGGTGTACTGCTGCGGACAAAGCTTGCATCGTAAGCAACCTTCCAGCGATTCTGATAATTCACGTAGAGTCCTGCAAAACAGATGTTATATTTGATCACACATAGATTGTTTTGAGATGACCAAAAAGCAAAAGACGTTCTGCTTACCCTAGCTGCTGCTGTAACCTTTCCTTGTTCTGCTTAATCAACCTGAGAAGCAAAGGATTTATAATTAAATATATATTTTTCTACTTCAAGGTTCGTCGCTTGTTTGAGAAGTAACTTACTCTTCATCTGGTTCCACCACTGGTTCTGAAGTCGAAATTGATTCATCAGCTGGATTGGACGATCGTTTTTTGCTTCGAGATCTTGTTCTCATGGCTGGTTTACTCTCTTTCTCATCAGAAATATCGCATTGTTCCAACGGATTTTCAACATCATTCGTATTTGGTTTAGTAACTTGTCTTGATTCTCTTGGCTGTTCTTTATCTTTTTCGCTTATTGTTACTATTTTGTATAACTCAGTCGGTTCATTACCGCTGATGTTGGCTGCCGTCGATTCCAATGCATCTGCAAAATTAATCGTATAAACGCTCGGTTTATCACTCTCCTCATCATTCGAGGCATGGAATGTTGCGACATCGTCTTCCCAAATTTCACTCTCCGAATAATCATTATCAGTGGTTTGCTGAAAAGAAAGGAAGCAAGTTAATACAATCGCCACTGCAAATTCTTCGCTCATACAAACATTTGCTTTCTGCTGCCGGTCGTTAACCTCATCCTCGCTACTTTCAACTGTGCTTGCAGTGTTAAGAAAATGTTCATCCAGCATCACGGATTTTGCAAAGTCAGTGTCGGGTGCAACATTTTCATCGTAAGAATCGTGGGATAAGGCATCCCCAGAAGCATCGAGCGTGTCTACAACATCTTTGCATCCAAAATATCCATCAGTGTTGCTCAGTATCTGAACAGAATTAAGAACCGTGGTGAAATTTTTCCTGTTGCGCACTTTCCGTTCCCATGTACTGGTGCGATCGGTCAAACTGGGCATTGCTTTAATAAATGGAAAAAAGGAAATGATATTACTTTGTGCTGTAAAGGTAGCAAAACAATTTTATCTTACTTTTTTTGTTCGGACGTGATAAAACCGGTTTGATGGGTACATTTTCCAACCCACATTTATTCCGCCGCACCTTGCGATGTTTGAGCAGATTTCCAATGCACGAAAATTGCGCGTTACAAACGGTGCACACAAACGGTTTGATGTGTGTATGAACGGTCGAGTGGGTTATCAGACTTTCGCGATACGAAAACGATTTGCCACATTCCTGCCAAAAGTAAAAAGTTGGTGTAAAAGTAAAGGTAAAATAGTGAATGACGATGTTCGGTCTATGCACCTACCTCACATTTGTACGGTTTTTCGCCCGTATGTACGCGTCTGTGTATTTTTAGCTGACCGCGTGTTTGAAAGGCTGCACCACAAAAATCACACAGCTCTTTCTTTTCCGAAGTGTGTAGAAGCCGGTGGGTTTTAAGCGATGCTTTCGACGCGTAAAATCGATGGCAGATGTCGCACTGGAATGGTTTTTCCACAGCAACATGGCTAGTAGACGTTTGTTCCATCCTGATCTACGTAGTGTCTTAAATTGTCTATTTCTTAAAACGAGACATCGGATGATTTGTTTGTGAAACAATATTATATTGTTTTTTTTCGATAGGTTGAGTACCAATACTATAACAAACAGGCCAGGTTAGATTGGTTAGAATTTACTAATCGTTTTCAAGAAAGCAAGCTAACGATATTATACATTCCAGAAAGCATAAAACTTTAATCACCAGTTAGCGCGTTACAAGAGCTTTTCATGTTGATGTTATAAATGCTTAAATGTTAATTTGAACCAAAAATATCGTTACTGTACAAGTAAATTGTGTTTGGCACCGAATTACACACAAAAGATACCAAACTTTAGCATTGTAACAAATGTAAACAAACAACCGGTCCAAACACAACAAATGTCAAATATATGGCCTGGTGAAAAAGTTATTACGTATTTCTATGTTCCATTTCATATTCCCAAGCATCACATTATTTTTATTTGACTGTTAATTTAGCTTGTGGTGGGTAAGTTGACCAGTTGTCGGCAGATCAAATGAAACTCTGAAATACTACTATGTAATGCGATGGATAAATGTTTATAGCCTATGTGTTGTCAAAAAAATGATAATTTCTACCTGCACCACAAGTTTCGCAATATTTAAACTGGTGCAACTCAATCAGCCATACTGCAATCGTAAGTGACAGTGGAGTTGCTATATTGAAGTGGCTAGTTGTTACTAGTTGCTCCATTAAAATACTAGTAATAGAGTTTTACTAACAGTTTTCAAATAATATTTCCTGAATGTGACTGAAATAATTTTTGACAAACCCAAAACACCCAGTTGGTCAAACAAAGCAGATTAATGCTCGCTAGGTCATGTTCTTTGGACCATTTGACAGGTCTTGATTTGACACGTCTTCACACGATCACAACGTTTTGTTTTTGGCAAAAAACGAGAAAACCTATCAAATCCAAAATTTTTAGCTAAAATTTGCTAATAAAATGGTTCTTTTAACTAATGAAGAGGTAAGATTCGATGTGCCAATTTTCCCTGCTATTTGATTGGAATTTCAACCATCCTTTCCCTTACATTCGTCCAGTTCCTGTCGCAGCTCACGCTATTAGCACAGTCAGCCCGGAAAGACTCCTCGTTCACAGTAACCATCAAGCGGTGTAAGTATCAGAGGCACGTTGCTAATTACCATAGAAAAATGACAGATTATAATCGTTTACTTCTACGTATCGTTGTTTGTGCAGACGATGGCCACGACCGACCGAAACCTCGCGAAGGAAAACCACCCCTACCAACACCCGCCGAATACAGCTGTTTGATACGAGCCAAGTCACGCTCGAAGAAACTGTCGACCGTGGTGAAGCGGGACGAGGTTGCCAAGTTTATGGAAACATACGCGAAAGTCCTCAAGTCCAGCATGGACGGTTTGAAGAAGGTGAAGAAAGTGAAAAACAAAGCCAAGGCGGCTCAAGGATAGGCCGTATCGCAATTCTTCGGAGTTTGTTCGGAGATGAGGAGCAACATTGTGGAACTAGAACGTGTTGGAAGCGTTTGTTAAGAAAAGTGTTCTCTAGAAGTGCAATGGTGCAGTGGTGCGCGGAAGGCTGCCGATCATAAGTGCATTTTCTTTATTCATTTAGTTCACGACGCGAACTCATTCGTTAAACTATCCTTCCACCGCCACCGCCGCCACCCGGTTATTCATTACGGCACGCGAACGCGAATGTGTTAGCTTTCTCGAGACCGGTATTTCCAGCCCCGCCGGAAACGACACTTGTAATTTTGCTCTAGAATTAAGCATGTGAATGAATTTAATATAAAACAAAAGGAGGTGAATATTGCAAAGCAATCCGGTGGCAGTGTGTTAGATTTCATTCTCTTGTGATTTAGCCCGATCGAGACGTTTAAGTTCGTTCAGTTTTTCTGCTATCTGCAGCTGGATGGTGGCTCGATGCTTTTTCCCTTCGCCCAACGCTTCCATCTCCTCCAGCCACTGGACACGTTCGTTGATTTCTTCGAGCACTGCATATAAAAACCGGAGAATCGGTATGCCGTTAGATCGTTGAACAACAAACAAAACAAACCACGAAATCATCCAATACTTACGCTCACTGGCACGATCGGGAGGCACAAAGTCCATACAACCCTCACTCTTACTGCGCAACACACGCCGCCGGCGCCGCCCATCGTCCGGAAATATCTTGATGCCACTCATCTGCTCCTGAAGCTTCAGCTTCACCTTCTCGATCGGTTCCTTCGGTTTGTGGGGCACATATTTTTCCACATCGAATGCACCGCTCTCGATGATGGTGTGAAGGGAACGCTTTTTGATGTTTTTCCGCGGAATTGCCACCGGTAGGAAGTTACTGTACTCCTGCTCAAACTTTGGTTCCTTCGACACCGGTAGCGGTTCACCGTTGCGGAGATGATAGTTGATTTTATTTCGCTGCAGAATCGTAAGCTTTGCCTCTTCCATCAAAACTGCGGAAGAAGCATGAAGTAAGAAGATGGTTCAAGAACAGACAACAGTACAGTTACCTTTCGCTCACCTTTAATCAATTCCTGCGTTTCCTTCGTGTAGCGTGCTTTGGGCGTATGAAACAAACCCCCTTGGGCCACCCGTGTGCTTGGCCAATCCATGTCTGCACCTGGCACCGTACTGTGATGTAATGTCTGTGTTAAACGGCCCAGCCGGGTTGTATCCGTTTCGTGTCCTAGATGATTCACCCTCCGCCAAGGATAAAACTTCAAAGCAAAGTTTGATTGATAGGTTAAAGCAACCGCTGCAATTGCACCGCACAGTACAAACAGTAACTGGATTTTTTTGTATTGCCCGTCGAATCGAAAGCGCTAGAATTGATGAAAACGGCGTACTGTGCACACGCAATTCTATAAGCAATAACAATTTATGGGCTCTGATGCTAAGCACACCACACACAATATGACGGAATCGAAGCCAAACCCGGCGATAAATGCAAACGTTTCCCATGGCAACCGTGTTTTCTAGCAGTGTGTACTTTCTGCGTTGTTCTCCTAGGTAGGTTACACACACGTTTATACACGAATAAACACATAAACACATTCGACGCAAACGCGAAGGATGCGCAGGATTCGCGAGAGGAAATGCTCTTTCAACACACAAATTTTTTGAAACTATAGTACAACATGAAATATATTTCTACCCAATCAGAACACGGTGCTATACGACTTTAGGACCCTTTTCGTGCAGTTTTATATGCAATTGCTCTCCTGTGTCCACGCGGTCTTCCTCCCGAAGCTGCTCGGCGGCCTTCAAGTCGAGGATGTTTCGCACTTCGTGCTTTACTTTTTCGATTTCCTTCATGCTTTTGGCGGAAATTGGTACCACGGCGTCAATAGAGAGCAGCCTGGACGGCAGTAGCTCCTCCGGGCACATTTTAAGACCGTCTGTAAATGTAAATAATACAATAAAGCTTTTTTTATACACGTATATAAATACCCAAACCTTACCCTCCAGAGAGTGAAAGTATTGCTCGTATTTGCAAATCTCTTCAACCGCTCCTTCTTTGTCCATTTTGTTGATGATCAGTGCGCACGGTTTGTCGAGCAGGGTAGGATCGTATAGTTCCAGCTCCTTATTAAGTGCGTACACCGTCTCCAGGCAATTTCGTTTGCGGTGATTTTGACTGAGTTGGAATCCGAAAACGTCGACCATGATTAGCAGCAACCGCGTTCGTTCCACGTGCTTGAGAAACTTGTGTCCCATGCCGAAGTTTGCGTGTGCGCCTTCAATCAACCCGGGCAAATCGGCTATCGTTATTTGTCGGTAATCTTCGTACTCTATCGTTGCAATTTGAGGCCGGATTGTTGTGACTGAAATGAAGTTAAATTAATTATAAGAAAAGCTAACACTTCACATATTTTTCTCATTCGCTACTCACATGGATATGAGGCAATTTTAGGCGATGCATTCGAAATCGCTTTGACGAGCGTACTTTTTCCCGCATTAGGGAACCCCACCAATCCAACGTCCGCGATCAGCTTCAGATCAAGAGTGACCGTCCGCAACTGGCCCGGTTTTCCAAGGAACGAATTGCCCGCGCATCCTCCACTGCCTCCGCCAGACGCCAAATATGTTTTACCTTCTTCGTCCAGTTCCGAAATCAATCCCTTCTCTTCATCCAACACTCGTATCCCGACCGGCACCTCCACTTTCTGATCGGTGCCCCGGCGACCGAGAATTCTGGCCTTGGAACTTTCTTCTCCATTGCCCGCGACGACCCGCTTGTTTGGATACTTTGTGACGACATCACGCAACGACTTTCCCTCCTTGGCAACGAAATAAACCGCACCGCCCTGTCCGCCGACACCGCCGTACTTGGGCAACCCGTTACCACCGTGGCCACCTTTCGTTGTCAGGCGCAGTGTATCGAGAAAGCGACTCCTCAGGTAGTTCCGAATGGGCTAAAATAATCAATTTAAAAGCACCATTATGATGTACGAGTAAGTAAAATAAAGATATCACATACCTTTTTAACAGATTTTAACAGATAACTTTGTATAAAAACCATCTTTTTTCAATAAAATTGCATTATCAAAGAGGAACAAAAATACCGGCTTGTGAATGTTTTTCGATCACGTTTGTTTACATTTTCCGTGCTCGTGGGATGTTTGACGTTCGATTGCACGCACACATACGCACCGTGTACAGAGGCGATGCTGTCAGTTTGTTGTGTTTTTGCTCGTTTTCTGTGCGTGTTTTGCTCTCGCCCGGTCGATGGTGGAGACGGCGAAAATTTGTCTATTTCCAATAATTAGTAACAACAATCTGGAGAGAATTATCGATTTCATATGTCCAACCTGCAGCGTGTAATGATGAAATCGAGACTTCCGCCCATGTGTCCGAATCCGCGCTTTCCCAAGCCGAGGTAAGTTTTCCGCGTTACAATTACGGCATTTGTGCAATTTTCACGACCCCGTTTTTTTGCTTTGCCCTTTCGGTGTTCGCGCGGATGACCCTGTTGCTTTGACTGTGATGTGCAGTGATAGAGGATTCCGCCGCCAAACGGATTACAATCCACTGATGTGGGATGCATTCTTCGCGGAGAAGCGCGACGTCGACACGAAGCAGGGAAAGTTCCGTGTGTATATGTCCGCTCCGACCGAACAGCCGGGTGCGCCATTGCTGGTGTTGCTTCATGGCGGAGGATTTTCTGCCCTTTCTTGGGCACACTTCAGTGTAAGGAAAACGATTACAGTGGTTCAAAGAGTGACACATTTTGAAACGTCTTTTGTTTTGGTTACAGAGCGAAGTAACGAAGTTGATTCATTGCCAGTGTTTGGCGTTCGATATTCGCGGTCATGGTGATACGTACACTGAGGAAGAAGACGACCTATCAGCGGAACGTCTAGCCACGTAAGACCACATGTTTTATTGCTCTTGATTGGATGTTTATACGATAGCGATATCTTCTTTTCGCGAACAGAGATGTTGGGGACGTGATTCAAGCGATGTACGGTGAGTCCGCACCGCCAATAATCCTTATGGGACACTCAATGGGCGGTGCAATATGTGTTCACGCAGCCAACATGTTCGTCCTACCGTCGCTAATTGGTGTGGTGGTGATCGACGTCGTGGAAGGAACAGCCCTGGAAGCTTTAGCCAGCATGCAAAGTTTTCTCCGTTCGCGTCCAAACACATTCAAAAGCATCCAGCACGCCATCGAGTGGTGTGTTCGAAGTGGTCAGGTGCGAAATGTCGAATCGGCTCGTGTGTCCATGCCTGGTCAGATTGTGAAGTATGTGTTGTACCTAAATATGATTCACAATCATATGTATTTATGAGATTATTTTGCCGATCCGTTTACAGCATTGAAACGAAACAGTTGGCAACGAACGAGCTACCCTTGAAGGCGGAAAGTACCTCGAAGGAAAAGCTAGAGTTTAAGCACCCGAACGCAATTGCAGAAGATGCAGAAGCCGGTACTGATTCGGCCACCGGGCCCACAGATCCGGAACCACCCGTATCACCACCACCATCAGCGGGCAACGTGCGCAAATACGCCTGGCGCATCGATCTATCGAAGTCGGAAAAGTACTGGGAAGGATGGTTCTCGGGACTGAGCCAAAAGTTCCTCGATATACACGTGCCCAAGCTGCTGCTGCTGGCCGGTATCGACAATCTCGACCGTGCGCTAACCGTCGGCCAGATGCAGGGCAAGTTTCAGCTACAGGTGCTCGCCCGCTGCGGTCACGCGGTACATGAGGATCGACCGCACGAGGTGGCGGAGGTGCTAGCGACGTACCTTATACGGAATCGATTCGCGCAACCGACTGCTGACGGCCAGTTTCTCAAACATATGCCGGCCTGCTAAGTGGTGAAACATGCTAGGTGATCTTCTTTGTCGTTTAAGTAAAAAAACAATTAATTTATGAATCATCTTTTGTGTTCGGAAACGTATGGCAGATCAAGAAGAAAGCAGAAAGATAAATAAAAATGGTCATATCACATTTTTTTAGGAATTCCATCAAACTTCGTGATAAAAATGGGTTATATTTTTACAATTTCATAAAGTTAAGGATGAGGTTTATTATAAAATAGTATTTGATAATTTATGTGCATAATACCATAAAGTATAATATCCAAATTGTTTCCCATACCGTCGTCTTCATATTTCACCATTTGGTTATGATTTATTCGAGCTTTCATGACAATTATCAAGTTTGGCCTTATTTCAGACGACTCGAAGCCGGCAGGTGTCTACCTTCCTACGAACAAAGAATGAAAGTGTAATATCGTTCGCATATTAATAAACAATGTTCATAGTCTATATTTTAAAAGGTACATTAATCAAGCAGCACTTGTTGTTCCGTTAGGCATTCCGTTTAATGAATTACTCTGGAATCAGTAACACTACAGTATCAATCATAAACCTTATGATTAACTCGGCTCGTTTTCTATCGGACGTTTGCGATCCAGCTAAGCCAAAGATCACGCCGATACTTATCTATTACCCACACCGTTTTGCCTCGCTTAGTACAATTGTCGATGAACGAAAATTATTTCTCACGAAACTGTGCGACAGGCTCGGTAACAGGAAATATATCGCATTTTGCGATATGAACCTCATGCACGTGCACATGCGACGAGGAGATTCGGTGACGACGCATGTTGTCACCAAAACTCATCTTATTGGTTACGACATATATGCTGACGGATTGTAGTCAGCATACAATTACTACAAAAGAACAAAGAATTTTAATACAGATGGTCTTTTCACCTACGCAAGTCAACCGCTTGTGTTGTACTCGAGTCGGAACGAATCATACCTGACTCGAGTGGTGAACGTTGCCACTAGAATCTCACCTGTTACCCTCAAGGGTTGCCCTTTTTTTTTTTGTTAGCACATTGCGTGTTGTCGAGGAGAAGGGCAAGCGAACTGTTTCTCATTACGTGCCAACGATCGATGGGTCATTCATGGAATTCGCTGGGCGCGTGGAAGCTGCACACTCGTGCATTCTTGCCAGATCAATGGGCTGACAGGTGCTTCTAGCTGTATGAATGAATTGACGCCCAGATCTCGATAACAGCAGATATCTCACCTCTGCAATTCTCGGCCATCAACAAAGGCGGCAGAGATAAGCCTTTACGCCTTGATCGGATAGTAACAGAACCACACACGCTCCAGCGCCGATTACCATATCCCAGCGCCTACTTGGATTGGCCAGGAATGGTTTAGCATGTGGTAATTTATTCAATTCTGGCGTGATGTGATTAAGTGCGCAAACAACTCTCCCCCACGGAAGATCGATCGTGCGACGATCCGGGAGTGGAGGGAAGGTTTTGTCCGAACGTAAGCGCCGTAAGATTTTCCCGCGCAAAACCCCAAACTCCCAAGCCCTCGGTGAGTAGCTCTCGAGCTGCTACCGTACAGAGTGAGCAAACATTCAGACAGTCAGTTGTGAAGGTACCAGTGGCTTCTCCAGTGGTGCGCAACGGAACCCACTACCCAACGGTAAGGGACACTTGGACGTACGGAATCGTGGTCGGTCCAAACCGCTTGTGTATGTGTACAGCGTGCAGTGTCAGTTCGGTTTATAAACCTATGTGTTATGATTGTTATAATTGGATTTGAGCCGTCCAGTTTCCGATTACGCCCGTACCCGAAGCTGCCGTAGCTCTGCTCGGGCAGTAGTAGAACGTTGCTGCACGGCCGATCGAACCGTGTCGGAGTCGCGAATAACAGGCCAGTCGAGTGGCAGCCCTCACCATATCGGGGTCTCGGTCGGCCAGTGTGTAGCGTTAGTTGAAGACGTGCCTCAGTAACTTTGCGCCGCCATTGTGCTTTATCCGTGAAGTTATCCTGCACTAAAGCTGGAAACTCATCCAAGTGTGCGAAGTCACCAATGCCACATTGACTTGTCAGGTGAACGTATCGATTTTCTAGAAACGACACGCGTCGAATCTGGCCTCAACAAGATGTGGATAGCGTCTCGCACGGTGCACACTGATCCAATCCCATCGGATCAGATAGGCTTCGCGAAAGCCCCACGGTGAACTCATCTTGCATAAAAACCTCGGGTGGGATAGCTCGCAAAACGTTCTTACGCAAAAGTGAGCCGACCCATTCCGGCATTACGGGAGGGGATTTTGTGCCCTGCCCCTTTCGACCACCTGCAGCAGCAGTGGTAGTAGTCGGGAGAAGGAATATGCAGCACGTGTACGCGCGATCTTAGACCACAACAGGATCTAAAAGGGTGCCCGAAGAGCAAATCGACATTAGTGTCTATTCTAAAATCGACGGGCAGGAAACCGATGTGGAGAAGCCGGCAGCGCGTCAGAGAAGCAAAAAGGAAGCGGACAAACTAGCACTTTCTCTGTTGTTTCGTAGCACTAATTAAATAATCACCATTGACGCGACGCGCAACGCGTTGTGTCTTCCAGGTGTGTGTTTGTGTGAAATTTGTGTAAGAAGTGCGCACGGAATGTGTATTCGTTGTAGGCTAGTGTAACAACGAAAAAGCAAGCATCAAAGTTAGCGGTGCCGTTGTCAGGTATCCGTTTCCTTAGTAAAGTGTAGTGAAAAGTCCAACGGACACGGTGTCGTAGACAATCTTTGTAGTTAAGTAAGACTGTGTGGGGTGCATCATGAATGGTAACCGGAAGAACAGTTCGGTCAAGCCGGCTTTAGACCCACCGAAGGAAGTGAAGGAGGAGGACGAAGACACGGCGGACATCCAGGAGTCCGAAAAGATGCTGTCGGAGGTAAGCGTACCAGACAGGAATGCTGTACCGAAACGCGGGCGATGGAAGTACAAATTCCACTCCAAATGAAACAATTGCAACCGGTTGTTTCATTGCACACTGGTGGCTCAATTCCGAGCCATCCCACCGGACCATCCCTTTTCCAGCGAGCCAGTTACGTTTGATCTCACGTGAGCGCACCGACATCGTCCAGTCCAAGAAGCTGCGTTGACATTTATGGGTACGGCGATCAACTCAACCACCGCATGCAGAAACCCCCGAAAAGGGATGGCGTGTGATGCATGCTAATTGAATAATGTTGTACGACAGAATTAACACGTGCACTGGAGATGCACTGATGGGGAAACCCTTACCGTTTTGAGACCATATCTTTTTCGGTGGGGACGGTCATGTTCATATTTTCGATCGGTTTTTCGAAAGAAAGGAGGGCTTAGATGCGGCTTTCATATCATGTTACAAGAAACTAACAAAGCTGTTTATAATCGTACCTTGAAATCCAACTTAAGCTGTAAATATTAAGGTCATTCGTACAAAACATCAACCGCACTCTAACCCACTTTTTTAATGTTCGCAAATCCAATATAGACTGCACGGTGTTAATGCATCCGAGCGGCCACTTTGTGCCCTACCGTAACAATCCGTGGTGTCGTAGGGTTTATCCCGGAAGCACATCAGCTTAGACGAGGATAAACTGGACCATGCCGCGCCGGGCGCTCGCATAATACGGAGTAGTGCGAGAGAGTAGTACACAAAACGCACGCTACAACTGGCACGTTTATGGGTCGTTATTGCATAACCGTGGGAAGTACAAACAACTACTGGCTACAGAACTCAGAACGCCCGACCACAGAAAGAGAATGGCAACAGCGGAAATGTCTACTAATCCGTTTACCACCTGAGTCAATTACAAATATGTACGCTTGAGTTCACCCCCGAGGTGGTTGTGTTCGGTGCTAATGTTTCCCCTTTACGTTCGATTAAGAGTTAAATTTACCTGACCGCACGTGTGTGTTTGTATTGGTATTTGTGTTCCATTAGGAACCGTTCGATCTGGATGAGCTGCTGCCCGTGATTGGTGAGTTCGGACGCTATCAGAAGCTGCTGCTGTGGTTAATCTGCCTTCCCGCCTGCATACCGTGTGGGTTCTGTGCCTTCAACCAGCTGTTCATGACGGACGTACCGGAACAGTATTGGTGTCGGGTGCCGGCACTGGAAAACTTTACCGCTGAAGAACGCAAACTGTACGCGATACCGCTGGTGGAGGTAAGTGAAAATCTCGGTGAGAATCGTGGCGAGGATTAATCATGCGTTCTTATTGCGTTCGTCCACCGTAGCATGACGGGGTGGAAAGTTACAGCAAATGTTCCCGGTACGCAGTGGACTGGAAGGAAATACTTAACTACAGTGACGTGTTGGACGACATGGCGGCTCTACCGAACAGCTCATGGCCGACCGAACCGTGTCTGGATGGATGGGAGTACAATACGACCGTGGTGGAGTCATCGATAGTGATTGATGTAAGTGCCGATGGAAGGGAAACCCGCTGATGCAAATCGAGCTTTCGCTGGAATTACGTTGACGCGTAGATCGCACTCGCAAGTTTGTACTAAACGTCTCTCTTTTGAAACAGTTCAATCTGGTCTGTGACTATGACATTTATCCAACGCTCGGTTTGGTTGCGTTGAACACCGGTGGTCCGGTCGGGGTTTATCTGTTTGGATTGCTAAACGATCGCCTAGGTCGTCGGATATCGTACTTCTCCTGTCTGGCAACACTGCTCGCGGGAAGCTTCCTCACGGCCGCCAGCACCAGCTTTTGGATGTGGGCGTTCAGTCGAGTTATCGTTGGACTGACAATCCCGGCCGTGTATCAAATCCCTTTCATCATCGCCCTCGAACTGGTGGGGCCAAACTATCGGTCTTTCGTGACCGTGATGACCTGTACGTTCTACACGTTCGGAATTATGATGCTCGCCGGCGTTACCTACCTAATCCGGGACTGGGTAGAGCTAACGCTCTACACCTCCGTTCCGTTTCTGCTCTACTTTCTCTATCTGCTCGTGATGCCCGAATCACCGCGCTGGTTGCTTATGAAAGGACAGCTCGAGCATGCACTCACGATCCTGGAGAAGATGGCACGGGTCAACGGGAAGCAGCTACCGGATAGCTTCCGACGGCGATTACAACAGCGCGTCCTGGCGGAGAAAACCCGTACGACGAAGCGCACCGAACCGACGATCGGTGCGTTCGATCTGTGCAAAACGCCCAACATGAGACTGAAGACGATACTGATCACGCTGAATTGGTTCGCCAACGAGACGGTATATCTGGGACTTAGCTACTACGGTCCATCGTTGGGTGAGAACCAGTACCTTAGCTTCTTCCTTTCGTCGCTGGTGGAGATCCCGAGCTACATTATCTGCTGGATCATCATGGATCGATGGGGCCGCCGGTGGCCCATGTGTCTATTGATGATACTGAGGTAGGTGTTTGACGAACTGGGAGATCCTATTGACAAACATTAAAACATTGAGCTAAACATGCCAAAAAAGTGTCTAGTTACTAACATGATCTCTACTTTCCAGTGGAATTAGTTGCATCGTCACCGTCGTACTATCGGAGAATGCCGTCACGGAAACACTCATTCTGTACCTGTTGTCAAAGTCGATGATTTCGGCCTCTTTCCTTATCATCTACCCGTTCGCAGGCGAACTGTATCCGACCCAGGTTCGTGGCGTTGGCATCGGAACATCCAGCTACATCGGAGGGCTCGGCCTGATCGTCATTCCGTTCATCACTTATCTGGTAAACGAACTTGCTCCGTCATCATGTAAGGCAACTCTAACTCTAGTCTCTTTCTTATTTTTTTCGCCGAAAAGGGCAAAGAAAACCTTCGTCTACCGCTCGTGATCATGGGCTGTGTGTCCGTGCTCGGTGGCTTCACCGGGTTGCGCCTACCGGAAACGCTTCACCATCGGCTGCCACAAACGCTGGAAGAGGGTGAACTGTTCGGCCAAGACTGGACGTTCGACGAGTGTTTCCGGTGTATGCCGAGTAAAAAGTCACCGACGAACTCGTACGAGAACCTCTCGCACGACCCCTCGGATGCGGCCCTGGAGCTGAACGCGGCCGTACCGATCAATGCGGGCGCGTACGCCACCGGCTCCGGATCCTGTTCGACCGAACGGACACCACTCGAGCTCGCCCGGATACGCCGCCAGTCGATGAAGCGGCTGGTGCGCCAAGCGAGCACGATGGACACGCAGAAAACGAAGGACGGCGCGATGCAGCTGACGTACTGGTTTTAGTGTGCTGCCTGGAGCTGGGCAGCGTTCCGCTTGTGATATAAATGTACGCGATCGAAACACACAGACACCGTGGATGTATTTTTTGTATTAACAATAAAGAAATACGTATATGTATATTTTCGAGATTCTCTCATTCATGGGAATTTGCCGCGCTTTGCTGGTTGTTTGCTGCTACACTTGGTTGCTTCATCGATCGTCCAAGACGCGCTCTGTATCGTCAGCTTTTACTGTCTGGGTTATTGTGTGTGCTCTTGTGAGAAGGAGTCGTTATTATATTTCATAACACAATATGCCTATAGAGGATGTGTTCCATTCGCTATTGGGAAATGCACTTTATTTTGGGCTGGTTGGATGTTTTTGTTTTTAAGGGCGAGTGCATTTAACGTCATTTCGTTATCATTGTAATGGGATTCTTCTGATCCTACGCAAGATTTGTTCCTGTGCTGCGTTTGTATAAATCTTGACAGAGTATATAACATTGAGTATATTTCGCAATCAGCAATACATTTCCTCCCCATTCGTCACAGAGGTTTCTCTCCTGCTATCCATTCTTTTTCTCCCCCGCGCGTCTTCTCTGATCCTGTTTTCCGTTTTTCATTTAATATTTAAATAGTGCTTTGAATATCTTTCGTTTTTGTTTTTGTTGTTTGACGCCCCCGAAAGAAAAAAACACGTCTCCATCGCCTTTTGTAAAGTAAAACTTACATCACTAATGGGGGGGTCGCTTAAAAGGTATATCGTTTTGTTTTGTTTCTTCGCCAACCGCTTCGTCAGCTTCATATAAGGAAAGATGCTCTCGTCTTCGTTTCTCCGTTTCTGTGTGTGAGTGTGTTTCTTTTTATCTCTCTTTTGCATCTGTGTTTGCTCTAATCTTTACTATACTTGCTGGCTGGCCTTACTGCTATTTGCTATTGGATTTTAAAGTAAAGTGGAGTAGATTTCGGGTTTGCTTCTGCTCAATAATACACACACGCACACACACACACACACTTAACATTCGACTTCAGACAGAAGGTTACACACGCACACACACAAACACACATGCACAAACACACACACGCACACACTTGGGGACAGTTCCTTTCGGGGGAAGGGGCGATAATGCCTCGTTTTAATGCAGTTTGGAGGATATGTTCTTTTTTTTTTCTCGAAATCGTTCATCTCTTTGCTCAACGCGCTCACTAAACACTAATAGGATATTCGACGGTCGATTCCACGAATCGCGGTTCCTATGTTCGTAGTTTGTACTAAAGAAAACGAATATTAAACTATCTAATAAGTTACTAAGCGGAAAAAACGGAAGGAGCATGGAAAGGGAGTTCACACGAACACAAGGGTGCGCAGTTGGATTGTTGTTTGTTTTTTGTTTATTTCTGCTATTGCTGTGTATAATCGAATAGTTCTGCTCATGTAAGATGCTCAACTATCAACTCCCGTAAGCTAGGTGTGGAAGATGTGCTTGTGTTCCTTGTGTCTGTTTCGGGTGCAAAGAAACAGTGGGTTAACTGGTGAGGACGGAAGTTGCATGGTTCTTGTATGACATGTATTTCATTAATCTCTGCGGAAATCTTTACTGTTACTGTTGGTATCGTTGATTTATTTTGTTGTTGTTGCAAATTCAAGAATAAATCGCTCGTAGAAAAATGCTGTATCAAACATTTCAAGCGCGCTTGTGTACACAAATACCATCCAAAACAGTGAGGTAATACAGTGAAGGCTCGACTAACGACGCCGGGGGACATTCAATGGCACGGCTCTTCTGTGCTCACCCCAGCAGACGAAAACAAAACAAAAGTAAACACACCAACACACATACACACACGCACACGCACACAAACACTCTATCAATCAAATATCACAAATAGTGCACGGGTAACGTTTTGTTTTTTTTTTGTTGAGGGAAAAAATTTTGTCACGAAATATCGTTTTTTTTTGTTTTTGTTTGTTCTGCCCCTTTTGCTCCTCCTGGAAGTGGCGTGGCGTCAGTTAGGAGAAGAATTTTATTCTTTTATGGTTTTTGTTTTGCTTTTCTGTGTCATGCCCACCGTTTCGCTTGCATCCACGCACCTTACAAAGTACTTTTAGTATGTATATAAGTCTACTAAGCCGAAAATTTGGTTCCCATCATGTTAAGTGGTTTTTTCGTTTGTTTTCCTAAACGTTTTGTTTCAATTTTTTTAGTCTGTTTTAGAACATTAAAGCCCGATTGTTGCAACCGGGGATTTGTGGTAATTTTTTTCACATTAGTTAATTTTAGTGGCCGAATTCATGGTTTTTTGTTCGCTTTTTTGCTTCTTCCTCTTTTTGCTTCCCTTCCCTCCTCTGGCGCATTTTACTTTCACGCAAGTCTTTCAGGTAGTCTTTTATCGTTTTGTTTTTGTGTGTTCTATGTGTTTCTCTACGCTCAACTCGGGCTTGGTTTCTTAAATCATCAGGTCCAACACATCAAGGCATTCGGTTTTAGCTTCTGTTGTTTTGTGGTGTGCGTTTTCTGGTTAGCTATGCGACTATTTATATTTTTATGAGTTTTCTTATGTAATTTTGTTGTAGTTTTGCTTCCATCTATGGGTTTTGTATATTACTTTGTCTTTCGTGGATTTGTTTTACCTTCACTTTTCTCATGAATAACCATTAATTACACATTTCCTACGTATTGAATGTCAGGAAAGAACAGTGAAATGGCACTTTCAGGTCGCTTTATGATTCGTTTCGTGTGTCGTTTTTACGTTTTGTTCTTCCTCCAGCAAATGCAATAAAACAAACACATAACTTAGCGGAAGCGGACGGCTTCGGTTGGAGGAAAAATAGATTCCGAATGTGCAGTGCGGTAAAGTACAGGCAATTTGGTTCGATGAAGCGGAGACGAAGGCAAAACTTGTCGTGAATTTGTAAGGCGCCGCTCCTTTGAGATGAGTTTTCACTTGTTTTGTTTTAGTAGTAAGTACTGGATGTGATCCCCATCGGAAAGGGTAAACCTTTTAATGCGTGTGTTTTAGGCACGTGTGAAATTGGTAGTGAATAAATTGTGCTACAGTGCTGGAAAGTATTACCGTTTCTCGCTTCTACTCTAAAATCGGTCTTAGTTTAAACGTAAACGGAGGGCTCACCGATGAGGGGCTTTGTGTTTAATTTTTTACGTTCTATTAACACGTCAAACCTATCAGGTAAGCTTTGCAACTAAATCCTGCTAACAAAAACTATATGTACAAAACATAAACGCACCCCTAACACAGCGAAATAATTAGGCTAAGAAACATAAAAACACGCCTTAAACTATTGTCACAAATTAACAAACAAAACACGAGGCAAAAAGTGTTTTAATTACTAGGCGAAATAAAGTACAGGAAAGATACACAAAACAAAAGATGGAAAGCGGTGTAAGAGAAAAGGATATAAAAAAACACATATTTCATATAACAACATAAGATTCAATGGCAAGCTCTGGTAACGTAATTATTGCTATAGCAAAATGAAGACGGACGCTGGTCTGATTAAGTACGGTTCGGTTGCGTTTTCCCATTCTCTCAACTCTCACTTCGCTTCTCTTTTGTGCAGGTTTCGTTTGTTCAACTTTCCCCGTTTGTGGCGGATTTGGGGGAATCGTTCACTTGCTCAGAACTTCTAGCCTTCATGTTCTTTACAAATTAAAATTAGCAGACTAGCATAATGGTATCGCAACATTGTTCGCAAGCTTATTTTGTTCTAATCTCGGTTTTGTTCTGTTTGCCCGTGTTTTGTTTACTGCAACGTTTGCTAAACGATTTCTTGTTTCATTATTTTTCCGTTAATATTTTTTTAAATTTGAGACGCTTGCTTTCAGTTTGTGTCAAGTCTAGGATTCAAAGATGTATTAGTTCAATTGAAGAAGTTTGACTCTGGTGCCAAAGGCGTATGGTTTGAACTGTCATCGTGACTTTAACGCATTGCAGTCACCAGCTGCAGTTTCGAGCCAATTTATTCATCATTCTCATACTTTTTTGTGCTTTAAAAATCGCGTATGAAACAAACACGTACAGGTGTACAGTGTCCAAAAACAAAAAAAACATATCGAAGCAAAAAAATGACACGAAAATTGATTTATTTTCATCACTCCCGCTTAGGTCATGATGACTCGAAATCGCTGCACAACTTTCCCCCCTTTGGTGGGGGAAACTCGCACTAGTTCACACAAAATATGCACACATCCGCGGTCCACCGAACCGCCAAAGGAACACGTCCTTTGCGGCCGTGGAACCAATAAATTATCTCGGCATTTTCGTTCGGCCCGCTCCAAACAGTGGGACAATCTACATTTATAATAACCGCACGCACACGATAATGATGGCGAGGACTTACTGCCCTGGGGGAGCTTAAAATCAGCCATCTTCGAGAGATGGGTTGATGAACCAGCGGTGGTAATAAGCAACACCGAAGAAAAAAAAAAAGCAGTCCCCGATGTGAGTCTTCGTCCGGTAGATATGCATAATTCATGTGCGACACAAAACCAACGCCAACGACAGTGCGGACTTGCCGGTGTTGTTGCTTCCAAACGAATTCAAGTATTCAGCGATTGGTACGTAATGTTGAAACGTTACGTTGTGATTCTTTTTCGTCCTCGTCGGCCACGGTGTGCGCGGCTTAGGTGAAAATCGAAAAACCAATCAATATAATCACACTTTAATTGCAATTCATTTAAAACAATCAAGCAAGCACTGACGACGGTGCCGCCGACGCTCTTTGAAGCTGGCGGAGTGTAGATAAAAATGATGAAAAATTGTCCCATAAATCAATGATCGAAGTGTGCGCTGCGGGATGCCAAGATGACAGTTCGGTGTTGTTGTTTGTGGAGCCTCGAGAAGTACATCGTTTTTTTGTGGGAATTAAAATCGTTTTCATCTTTTACCTACCGAAATCATTCTTCCGTATGCAAATACTCACACACGCACTCATACACACACACGTATAAAGAATCATCTTACTAACTAATTCACACACACACACACACGCACACTTAATTACACGCGCAAAATATCATTGTTTGTTGCGATGGTACTAAACCTAACACACATACACACCCGCTCACAACGTCACACAGCTGCACGGTGTTTGTTTGTGCGCGGGAAGGGTGGAGAATTTGACGTTTGCGCTTCCTAGTACCTAGTATAGCTAGTAGTAGTTAAGTTCTTGTTGTCTTTGCTGCAGCCCCGTACAGTGAGATGTCTTTTTGTTTCCTTTCGCGTTGTCCGCTGGGAAGCTTTTAGCCCCGCCACTTGGTTTTCTTCGTCCCGCTGCGTCCTTTAGAAGGGCAGGCTGGCGAGAAACATGTTCTCGATCAGGGGTGGTGCCGGTACGAGATCCTCCAGCTTGAGATAGAATATCCGCTGCAGGCCCTGGACGCTGAGCGACCGTAGCTCGGGGAGTTTGCCTAGCAGCCGGCTAAAGTAGTGCGGTTTGCGCTGCGCCTCCGAGTTGTACGTGACGTGGTCGCGCAGGCTGCTGATGATCTTCATCTGCAGCTGCTCAACCTTCTTGGGCTCCCGGAGACCGTGGCGTTCTGGAAAGAAGCACGAGTATGAATGATAGTTAGTTCGCGTTAGATGCAGAGAAAAATATTCATGAAAAATATCCTGTGACTTTCAATATCTATTCAATAACAGTAAGGAATAATCATCTATGATGAGTCAAAATCACGTCTGATGGCTTCTTCGGATTTTCTTTAAAAAAATGCAATATCCACCTACTCCAAAAATCGTCTTCATAATAGATCGATTCGAAAACCATCTGTTCCAGAACTGGTTTCTATCGAAGCCGAACGATCCGGCGATCGGGTATTGTTGCCCGGTAGAATATTAATTATCTTGTCACAGTCGGTGTCCGACACAACACCGCTAGAGGCGTGGTAATTAATTCCATGTTAATTGAGTGCTAATAACAGGTATATTCCAAAATCGTGGTAGACCTTGCGGTGGTCAGGCGCGAGATGTCATACGATTACTTGGATACGCTACTTCAGAAGGGAAAAGAGCGAGACTCACATAGGGAATTGATTTTTGCTCTCCTTCTATCTCAGGGGAAGGGACTTTTAGTTTTGGGAGCCGATAATCAATCATTTTTTTCCATTCGTTTAGATGATTTATGTTGCAAAATATTTCAGCCTTCACTTACCAGTGACCAGCGTTAGCGCACACAGGCATGCGAATGCCGAGATGTCGATCTGCATCGCGTGTAGACTCTTGCTAAACTCGAGGATCGCGTTCAACCAGTCGCCGAACGAACGTTGGCACTGGTGACGGTGCAGAACAACACCGTTGCAGAACGTCATCTTCGTGTCGTCACTTCGCGCCCGGTACGAAAGCCGCAGCACGAACAGCTCCAGCGATGCCGACTGGAACAGCAGCTCCTGATCCTCCACGCTGAGATCGTTGTACCCGGGCAGCTTGTCGGCGAAGTGTTTGATCACGTCCACCGACGTGGTGAGCAGATTGTAGAACTGCTGCACCTTCTCCGCCTCGGTGATGATCGGTTCGTTCTGGCCCGGTTCCCGGTACTGGCTGTAGTCGAGGCTGGCGAGATCGGGCGTCGTATCAACGTGCGCCCGCACCAGTGCCGTGATCATCGAGACCGGCGGACTCGGCGGGGATTCTTGCGGTGACTTCGGTTTGGACGGTAGCCGACCACGGCGACCTTTAAGCGAGTCCGTGCGGACGACCTCCTTCACCATCCCGACGGCGAGACACTTCTGGAAGCGACAGAACTGGCAGCGGTTCCTTCGCCGCTTGTCCACCGGGCACGCTTTGTCCGCGAGGCACACGTACTTGGAACCCTTCTGGACGGTGCGCTTGAAGAAACCCTTACAACCTTCGCACGTCCGGACGCCGTAGTGTTGACAGGCGGCCGTGTCTCCACACACGGCGCACAGCTGCGATGGGCTCTGGGAGGCGGGAGTTGCCCGTGGTACGGTCGTCGCTCCGGTAGGTGGCGCTGCTACGGACACGGGCGTTGGAGTAGGTGCCCCGACGATGCCGGCGGCTGCCGCCGCTGCTGCTGCAGCGGCAGCTGCCACCGCCGCCACCTCATTGTTGTTGATCGTGTTCGGATTGTTGTTGTTCATGTAGCCGGGCGAGCTGGACGCGGAACTGGAGGCACTCGGGAGCGCCGAATACTTGTTGTAAATCGCGATCCGCGGCGGCTTCGGACTTTCGCTACTGGACGTTGATTCCGAGCGCTGGATCGGGAGGGACGATCGACGGTGGCAGGTCGTGGTGACGTGCAGTTCGGCCACGGTCGGGAACGGTGGCAAGGAGTACGTGTCCTGGGTTCCCACCTGTCCACCGTAGCTCTGTTGGAAGATATCGGGAGTTAATGTTTGGAATGGGAAGCAAAAAAAAAAATCACTCAAAACACTTACCGCTGGATGTTGCTCGTAGGAAGGAGAGTAGAAGCTGCCACCCGTAGCACCTCCCCCACCAGCTCCTGGAGGTCCGGCAGGATTGTTGTACTGAGTGATACCACCGGAGGCTGCTCCAGAACCCGCCCCTCCACCGGCATGTGGGCTGAACTCGTAGTGACTCTGGTGAAGTCCACCGCCGCCAACGACTCCACCGACCGCACCGACCACTCCACCCGGTCCACCGTGATGGTGGTGGTGGTGGTGATGCTGATGGCCATGTCCATAAACGTTGCCATGATGCGCGTAGGCCGCCGTCACGGCCTGATGATGATGCGGTGAGCCAGCCATCTTAAAGCAATCGTCGTCCATCTTCAGCCCGTAGTTGGCCAGCTGATTGTACTTGATCGGGTACGTCTCCTGGAAGCTGGGCAGCAGCGAGCTACTGTTGCCTGCCGTTGCTACCGGATCCACCCCGGTGGTGGGACGTGGTTGTGGTGGTGGTGGTGGTGGTGCTACTGCCTGCGCCGCTGCCGCCTGTGCCTGTGACGCGTGGACCAGTGCCTGCGGGAGTCGCGCACTGCTGGCCAACACTGGATCGCTGCTGGAGCGAAGTGTCAGCAGCCCTAGCTCCTCGGTGGAGGATGACTCGGCGAAAAGTAGATCGGTGTCCGGTGGTTCGGTCGTGGGAGCCCGTGTCGACGAGTGCCCGACACTGAACGGGCTCGGCAGCTCCTCCTTGTACGTCGCCTTGAGCAGTGCCGACGGGATGCTGTCGCTGGAGCCGCCGAACGTGGACGGATTGTCCTCGAGCCCGACGAGCGTGTCGCTGGAGCTGTTGGAATGTTGCGTCTGGTCCGCTAGGTAGGACTCGGTGGTGATCGACTCCGGTGCCGGCGTGTGCGGCTGGGTCGAGCTGAACAGCTCCACAAACTTGTCAAGCCCGGACGAGAGCTGATGATGGTGATGATGATGATGATGTTGGTCGTGTTGGGAATGTCCTAGCTGTGGAGGATGCTGTGGATGATGATGCTGCTGCTGCTGCTGCTGCTGCTGGTGTTGCTGCTCCTGCGACAGATGCGAATGATAGGACTGCTCCTGATGATGGCTTTGCGATTGTGACAGTAAATAATCAAATGAAGAAACGGAACTAAAAGATGACGCCTAAGGCAGAAAACGCGGGAGAAAAAAGAGAGCAAGAGAGAAAACGTGGCGTGTTAATTAATAAGAAAAACATAATGGTAGACACAATGACACGTACACATACACACTCGCTCTCGCCATGGAAACACCACACCATGGGGTAGCGCTTTTCCACCATGCAAGAGGCGTGGCTTTGGCCGTTTGCCGTTTCGCGCGCGCGCTAGTTTTTTTTTCTTCATTATTACTCTTTTCGCATCAAAGCACAACCCGACCCCTTCGTTGCGATATTATTTTGGGGGTTTCCCAGCCCACCGGCTCGGCCTGCCACGGTCGATGGCATGCTCGCCGGTGCTTGAAGGAAAATTGCCGGATCGACATTTTACTATAACACCGTTTCGGCTCGCTGCGTTCGCGTTTTCCCGTGGTGGTTTTCCATTTTTTTGTCTTTTCCCATTGGCCAACCTGCCAACCCTCTCGCTGGTGGTTCGTAAATATCAAAAGTCAGCACCCGATTGGACGGGGCGGGCTGTGTTTTACACACTTGTTCGCGCTTGGAAGGACTTTCCCATTCTGTGCTGTGTCCTGCTGAATGGGTTATGAAAAATTAAATCAACTCGTGCAAAACGGCGCGTTTCGAGTGGCACGGGACGAGACAGAGCGGTAGTAAATTATTCACGGGACTCAAGAGTTTGATGGCTTTCGGGAGGGTGTGCGAATTTTTGAACATGTGGGAATGCTTTTGCAGGACGTTTATGGCGAGTATTCTGGTCTTCGCGTGTGGAAAGTGATTTAAAGCTTACAATTTTGCTCAGCGAAACAAATTTGTTCTGCAAGGAAGAGTTTAATTGAATCACGCTATCGTGGGTAAGAAAATTGCTGAATTTATAGGATGGGTTCCCTGATTCGTATGATGGCTTTGTAATTCGTATGAGAGGATTGTAATTAGTTTGTGTATTACTGATGTGGTTTTCCAAAAATAGTCCTCCATTTCTACTATTGCTATAATTGAATTTATAATCTAGTGAGTATAGTTATTTTTAATTGGTCCTTGAATATAATTGTATATACCTCAAGGTCCACGAAAAATCGTCAAATTTAAAATCGGGTTCTGTTTCGACTAACATTGCTATTTTTATTTTGTTGTGTAAAATGACTTATTAAAATGCATTTTTTGAAACTTTTTTTGTGTTTTTCTTTCACAATTCCGTGAAACAAAAAAGCAAATAATTCATACTGCTTTATGTAAGAGAAACCGATATCCAATCCAATATCATCACTTCCTTCCGCTCGATACGATCACAACCGCTAAAATAGAAAACCGATTTCCCCTCGTCTCGTGGTCCACACAACGGCCAACAGAAACCGAAAAGTCAATCAATTGCTTAATGGATTGCACGGGGCGACCTCGGGTCCCCGGGACCGGGGATTTGACCCAATTACTCCAAGCAAGCTTCCTATCGCGCTGGGAAAACCGATCCCATACTTTCCACGCGCGCATGGCCCACCTTCCCATGATTTGTTGCGCCGATATTTGATCGCCCACGCAATTTTTATGCTCACCGCCCGAATGGAGCGATCGTCGCCACGCCATCCCCGAACTAAGTAACGTGGAAATTGATCTTCTTCGATTAAAAATGGTGCCCCGTCATTCCCCCGTTGAACTGCGGAAACGCGTAAAAGCCGGTCGCACATCTTCCGACGGAGCTTTCACTTTCACCCCCTCCCTGCCGGTCGTTCGCCCTGCGGTGGTTCACGCGCATCGCCATCGACCGGTGGTATCGAATTTCCGATTGTGCCGATTTGTGCGCATTGTCAACGGAAAGTCATTTATCCCGAAAACGCGAACGGGCGATGTCACATCGCATCGCATCGACTGAGGCGCAGTCGGACGAATTGATGTTGAATGTCATCGCGGGCGCGATGTTCTTGCTCTTCACTTGGCTTCGACGGAGGCCAGCGGTTTGCATAAAATGCACCATAAAAAAAAAATACTGAGGCCCGGATTTAATTTCTCACGATGCATCTTCCCGATCGGGGCTTATCGCGCCGGAGCGGATCGGTGCGCGAAAGTCACAATCGAAGTCCGGAGACGGGGCGGGGATCAGAAAATCTGAGAAACCGATCGTTATTTGCTACATTGTACCCGGGCACACCAACGGGGGTCATAGAACGGATAGGCCAAAGCGCAACGCTTCGCGGGTTCGGGGAATAAAAGAACCTTTCTTTTCGTTTTTTTACCTCCTCCATCCCGAACCGCCATCCGCCTTATCTGATTATATTAAATTTGAATCCGTGACAATCGCAAAACAAACTCTTCGCGCACACGAAAGAAAGGAGGGTCCCCCCGGGACGGGCGGTTCGCGCTCTGCCAGCGGGTGGTAAGATGCAATCGTCGCACAACAACTATCCACCTCGGCACCGATCTAGGGTGTATCGGTAACGGCCGCCCCGGTTCGACCTGGCGCATCGTTGATCGTGTCGATAATGGCAGAAGCATTCCCATCTCCACCATCCTCCACCAACCGCCCAGTGTTTCCCGTGTGCGAAATAGACAACAAAAAAGTGAATAGACCGGCACAGGAAAGCGCAAAACGGTTTTAAAATCTATTTCGGTTTCGATATCAAGCATACACGTTCGCGCAAAATATACCAAATCGAAAACCAGGAAGATACGATATTCAAATTTGGCGCCATTTCGCTCTACGACCCGCTGGAGAAAGTCGACAGAGGTTTTTAGCGAAATTTTTGTTGCATCACGAGATGCAACGCGCTGCGGGTGGTTTTTGTTTGCGATGCTTTAGGTTAGGAAAATATAAGCAATAAAAATATGATTGTTATACGATACTGGTTTGAGGGTTATGTGATGATACCGAATCAAGTTTCCGTAAAGATCAAATTATATTTATCTGAATAAAAAAATATAATGAATGGGAATGACGCGTTGAAGACAAGATTGCGATAACACTTTACTATTTTGATCATTCTACATTATTATAGAAGCAATACAAAACATATTAACGAAGAATTATGTTTAATTTTGGACAAAATAAACCAAATCAGGTTAGATTACTGAATATTTTTGACACTAAACTCTAGCGAATATTTGTTTAAATTTATTGAAGCAGGAGAAATTCCATCGTGGAATTGTTACAATTGTTCTAAAAAATGGTTAAATTTCCAATTAAAATGACCATTCTGCCACTTTATTACACGTTCAAACATAGATTCCTATCTCCAAATTCCCACCTGGTGCCGCACAGACTGATCAAGCTGGCTTCCATTCCAGTTCAATTCGAGTAAATGGAGAAGCTAACAACAAACAATAAAAGCTCCTCAAAGCAAAGGAACAGTGATTCGCCGCCGGAGTGTCTTATGAGAAAGCGATTCAAGCGCGATAAGGGTGAGCGAGCAGAACGAGCCCACTCACAGCGGGACGCCTCGTGTGCGATTGCTCGTTTGCGGAAGGGAAAAGGGATAAAGACAACGTGTGGAACGCAACGGTCACAGCTGCTGGTGCGATTTGCGAGCTAGTTAGGTGAACCTAACATGGTTATATAGCTGGACCAAAATGTTCCTCAACGCCGGATGGGTGCATTACCGGACTTAGGAAATAGTTTTACAAATGTTTAATAAAGTTGTCAAGACATTATTAAAATTTCTTGTCTAAATTAATTGCCTCAATCAATCGACGCTCGACTCACGGTCACGTGTCGTCGTGCCAAAGGTGTTGGGTGGATGTGTGTGAGCACCTCAGAGCAGCGGGATAGATCGGCCCTCCCGGGGCGATTAAATCTCGCCACACTCAGACAAAAACAATCCGTCACACAAGTGACTCGAGACTCGCCCGGAGAGCCTGCAGGCGGAGGCCAATCGGATGGCATCGAACAAAAGGCCAAAACAGTTATCAGCCCGACGGGGACACGCCGCATGCACCGGAATGCACACATGCAACCTTGCAGCATGTCCCGTGACAACATACGTGGAAAGGAAAAAAGAGGAGAAAAAAAAAAACAAAACACCGAAACAGAAAACACCACAGGAGAAAGCTGTCGAATTCGTGATTTATTGAACGGTTTCGGGTTCGTGGCCTCCGTTCCCGTTCGGGAAGTGTCTCCAGCTAGCTTGTTTTTTTTTTGTTACCAGCATGGCCCCGTGTCGCGCACGAGGGGTCGCGATGTGTTTCGATCGTCAGAAGCGACTCCTGCGCGTGCACTTGACGGTATCCTTTTGTGCGGATCGTTCGTCATAATCATCATCATTATCGCGATCATTACGGCGAACGGGCGAGTGAGCGCGCGGTCCGCGTATCGACAATTTTTTTTGCAATCTTCGATCGCTGCGATCGATTGCTAAGACGATCGCGACGGCGCTGGGAGTGGACCGGACCCGGGCTAGGGACGCTCAATTTCTGGGTGAAAAGTAGAAAATTTTGCGTCATATTTTTCACTCCGCCGACCCGCGCGACTGACAGATTATGACGGGATAACCGATCGCAGCCCGGAGTGGAGAGCGGCGAACGGGTGACAGTTTTTAATGGTGGCGAAGACGAAACCGCCTTATCGGCGGGTGGCAATCGAAAGGGAACGGAGAGTGCACACACACACACACATCTTCGATAGCGCTGTCCGTTTTCCTGAAGACGGGATTGGATTTTTTCTTGCGAGTGAAAGAGCCGTTCTTATCAGATGATCGGTGATCGGCTCAAAGGCTGTAGTGTGTGTGTCTTTTTTTTTTGTTCGTTTTATTTTCAATTTCAAAGCCATCGCTCCCTAGTGTGTGAGGCGCTGCTATTGACGGGGTCTGTGCGAGTGAAATATTGATGTTTTTATCTGAAGATCGCTTTTGCAGGAAGGGAAGAACCGTAAAGAAACGTCTTTCACCACCTGGTTGATAAATCTAACACAAAACACACGGAGAAGACTACGTGAGGCCACGAGACTAATGAGTTTGTTTTGAAATCGATATGCAGGGAGTTTTGTCGAGATTTTGTTTCGTTCAAGTATGGTTTGATTGATATACCTAAGTAGAACTGAATAAATGTCCAAAGCTAAGTGGAAATAGAGAACTCATCAGAGTATTTGGTGGCCTTGAGCTGCTACCCTTCGTAAGCAATATGAAGACGGTAAAACAGTCTACCTAGAAGGCAAGGGGTACGACAATAAACCCATTTCTGGAAGAGGATGATATTATTATCCAAATTTGGTGATCCGGTAGGTGTCGCTCAAAAGCTTTTTGAAACAGGCTAAGCACCAACAAAAAAAAATCATCAGACAGCTCCTATTACAAAAAATATGTGGGTTTTTTTTATTGAGTAACAATCTTGTTTTTGTTCTAATTTTAAAATAGCTTCCAACCATATAATATTAGAATATTTTTATTATTTTTTATTAGTTTTCTAAACATTTCTAAAGAATTATTTTTCAAGCAAGCTTTCTTGGTGTTTTCAAATTGTCATTCCAAAATCACTAGTAAACCCTATTATTATGAAACGTTGAAGTAAGTTCATGAGTGACTCACCTGTGGCTGCAGCAGTAACATGCTGGTCGCTGAGCTGCTACTACTATCCGCGGCTGCTGCTGCTGCTGCTTTGCGCAGACTGTCGTTCGGATGGTCACTGGTACCGGAGGCGGAACCTGCGGGACCGCTGCGACCGGGCGTCTGGGGACTCCGTTCGGTCGTCAGACTCGATGGATCTGCGGATGGGACCGCCGATGGGACCGGGGAGGTTGCCACTCGCGATAGCAAATGGGGAGCACCTGTGGCGAACGGCACGGAGGGGGAAGAGGGAGGAAAAAAATGGACTGTTTAGTGGGGAATTATTTCGTGTGCGAGAACCGAATGATGTGGTAGATCGAAACCCGAACCCGCGGAGGTGTTGGATAACACGTTCATGTCACAACTAACCATAAGTGCTCAGCATCATAATCATCCTACGAGCAAGCACAGGCAGACCGGGAGAAGTAGGAGGCCACTTCAATCGCTGTGTTGTCTTTATACACCACTCACGCACGCCTCATCCAACACCCTTAGCGGTTGGTGCAGTATGGAACGTTTCACCGGTTTCTGCATTCAGCCGGTCCGGTCCATCAAAGGCTTATCTGTCCAACGCGCGTGTGTTATTTTTTATGATCTACCGACGAGATTTTGTTCGAATCGGCACGTTAGATTAGAGCCACATCAGCACAGCACTGACACAAACACACACATACACAATTCCCGACCCGATCACTGGTGCGGCGAGCCGGATGGCTTATCGCAAATCTCCATATTTTTTGGCGAAGATGACGGCGGAACCCACGCGCAACAGTTCCTTGGGCAAGGCGACACATCAACTGAGCCGAACCAAAGACGAACCGTGCAAGAAAGAAGAAAAAAATCACTCACATTTTCACGATCATTTGCGAGCGCCGTGTTTTAGTGGATTTTAATGTGCTCGGTTTCGGTTTTAACTGCTCAACCCGTTTTCGATTGGGAACACACATCTGGGATGTGTGGGGCTTTCGTGTCGCGAGGATGATCGCCGGTGAAACGTTGACACTGGTGAATGATTTAATTTCTCGCCCGGTGTGCGAAAGCGTTCAGTTCTAGCCCACGCTACGGTGGCCTTTTATTTGGCACAATACGCTAGCCGGGCCTGACGTTCGCGTGTTTCGAGCGCAATTCTTCTAACCATCTTCGGCGCGAGTACGCAAGCGCCAGGTTCGCGATCTAGAGTAGCCCCCTAGCCGTATGCAAAGCGCGAAAAGGGGCGTGTTTGCAAGCGCATCCTTGCATTGCGACGCTCATTGCCACTGTCACATCTGCCACCGTTCAACCCGCGGGACTAGAACGTGTCCCAAAAGCGAAAAGGCCGCCATAAAAATCGGTGATATTTAGCGAGTTGATTATTTGAACAGCGGGATACAAAGGACCGGCCAGCAAGGAGGAAAAAAGGGTCATGGTTGCACGGATGCAAATGAGCGTGAAGCAAGACGCGACGATAACAGACGGTGTGAAAAATGTGAAATTGAGCATCGCTAACCGGCAGTCGGCAGCGGAGCTCTTATCGGTGCGATCTTGGACACTTGGGTGAAAATTTAATGATGTGCAGTGTGTTGTGATTTGATTTATGGCGATTGCGATGCTGATTGGTGGACTATTTAATAATCATTACTGAGTATGTCTTTTGGTAGGGGGATTAAGTTTTCGAAGCAGATGTGTAAATAGTCTGATTTATAGCGATCTGAAATTAACGATTTCATACCTTATTTGATTTTATCACAAATGCATGTTTGAAAAGTACAAACGCATTACTTTAGATAGAAGAGCAAATCTATCTTTATGGTTGTTTCCCGCAAAACTTTTCATTTATGCCTTTTATCTCCCCAATCAAGGCAGTAGATTATAAACCTCCCCAATACTCCTCAGTGACCCAGTGCAGTCTGCTTCATTACCGAGTTCAGGTTAAGAGGTTTTCGTCATGCACAAAACACCCCCTGCTGAGTCACTTTCATCGCCCGTGCGTCGCTCGATAACGCTCTCCTGATAATGTGCCTGGAACGCCCAAAAAAAAAAAACCATCCCCAAAGGGTTTTCTTCACCCGACCTCTGCCGCAATACCGAAACATGACATGTTTCAAGACAAAGCTCGGGTTCGAAAACAAAAATCAACGCTCCAAACCCATGGGAAAACCACGCTCGGTATCAACTCGAGAGGTGTCCATCGCACAATGTAGTTTGGTTGCATGTGTTGCATGCTGGCGACCCGCTGCGTTTGATGCATACACACGCACAAAA
>JXWZ01006815.1:0-28149 GCA_000956215.1 Anopheles farauti No. 4 | reverse complement strand
CGGGGGTGTGGGGTTACATGTTTCGTTTCCTCAAAATAAAACCACACTGGGCCACATGAGCCTAACACCAACAAAGAGAAGGATGATGCAAACTTTCGCTTCGCGAGCATCATCCTTTTACAGCGCGTCAGGGAATGAGTCTGCGCGAATCTTCAAGAGCCGGGTAAACGTTATTCCCCCCGCCATTAGTGTTGCTTCTTCCTCCCCGTCGCTGGCGCATAGAATACGGTGCCAGCGACGTGATCATGCTCACGTGTGCAGGCGCCCGCGTGCGCTCGCGCTCTCCATCGTCGAAACGCACTTTTAAATCAATTAACTCAGGACGACACCTCTACTGACCATCGATTCGGCAACCCACCGGTAACGGCTTACCCTTTGGTGCGTGTGTGACCGACCCGGTGCGGTTTTGGACATGGTATGCCGTAATTTCTCATCTCAATGTAATATCTTCTTCACACGGCGGTGCTGCGACGCCACTGCGTCGTCGTCGGCGCATTAATTATGCAGAATTCTCTTCTGCCATTTTCACCGCCCGGTCCACTGCGCCCCTATTGCTTTCGCTCTCGCTCCCTCGTTCGCTGTGTTTTGTTTTCTGATCGGTAACTTTCCGATCCCGCGCGGGGAGCGATTTACACAACAACGAGCATCGGGCGCATCGCCGTCTCGGTTCGAAGTTTCCGATGCCCTCTCCAAACATTTCAACTCTTCAGCTTGACAGAGGGGCTGCTGTGTTTACAAACACTTTCCTTCGGCCGAACGCGACGAGCTACCTGACGGAGAGCAGCATAATTACGGCCGGTTTGCACATAACGATCGACGGATAGAAAGATCAACCTTCAAGAAGTGCAATATCGTAATTTCGTATTGCTTTCGTATTGACGTAGTGGTTGGATGTTGTTTATCGCTGAAAAAAATTATGGAAAGGGGGAGGAGGAGCGGGAAGAGGGAAACCATAAGAGAGGTAATGGATCGATTGTCATCAATATTTCCCATATATTTTGTAGTTAGTTACCGCGCATCGTGACAAGTTGATTTCCAGTTCGATCTGCAAAAAGCGTGGAGCAGGTGCTTTGAAATCATTTTTCCAAACTTTAAATGCATTTTTGTCGATAATAAACATACAAAAAAATAAAACAACCGCTTGATTGTTGTTTTTTTTTTTTGATAATTTGTTCTGATTGGTGCAGTAGAGTTTACACATAAATTGAATATAAAATGACAAAAGCAAGTATGGAGAATTGTAAAAAGGATACGTCTTTAATACACTGTAGTGAAGAATTCTTTTTTCTGCCAAAGAAGCTTTTCCATATAAATAATCAGTACAAATGTTAATTCCACTGATAAAAAACATTCCCAAACAACACAATGATGCAATTCGCATTAGCTTTATTCCATTATATTAAAATTTATAACAAAAATATTTAAAACAAACTAGATAAAAAAATGAAGGTATGGTGGAAATGTATTTTCATTTATTATTACTTTCGTTCCATTTAATCATCCAGTTCTAATAGCTTTTTTAAAGAAGCTACAACGCAAACTTAATCATCAAATCGAAGCTTTCTCGAAAGAAATTAGAAGCTTGTGATAATAACACAATCGATTGGCAAACTGTTGCCGCGGAGTGATTGTTAAATGGATGTAACACTTTTGCTGTCGGCGGAAAAGATCGTTGACTATTAGGAGTGACGAGTAAAGCACGGGTTGAGAATATTCTCGGGTGGCAAACAACAATCACTAATCGGTGCGTTTATTTTTGATCCCATACCGCAAACAATCGTTTGCTTCACACTTAGAAAGCATAGTGCGTACGTGACCCGGCCGGACCAGCCGGAGCAGCGAAGGTCAGCTGCTAAACGCATCCATACCGCCTGTCGGTCTAGATGTTTCCGTGCATACAGCATGCGATTCATGTGGCATCGTTTTTCCTGCTCCCAGTTTCATGAATGAACGCGTAGTTGCGCGCCGTTGCGAACAATGATAAATTCCGCCCTGTTGAATGGAGGAAAAAAAAAAATAGCGCGCTACACCGTGATCGTGATGGGAAAGCGTGCTCGTCCGATCCCGATAGCGATCGGTGCGGGTTGAACGAGGAAAAATACACCACCTGCGTTCGCCTTCATTCATCTATTCCGGGGAGCGGAAGGAGGTGCCGCTCGTTATCTAATACGCATTTATAACCGATAAAAGCTTCTAGTTATTGTTCCTGGCCAATTAGGCGCCCGAGAACGAATCTGGACCTGTCTTTATGGGGGGGACGGTCCAAGCACAACTGGAAAAACAGGTCCAAAATGATCTATCGAGAACGAACGCGTTCACAAAAAGGCAAAAATCCCCCATAAAGAACGAAATCGGGGAAAAGGCGTAAATTCACACACGATCTTAGCATTTCACACCTTCCCCCGAATGTGATCGCAGATCCCCCGCTCGCAGCCAGCAGATCTGGTTTTCTTCCACCACCCAGCCGTTCCAGCTGGAAGGCGTTTGATCCACCCGGGCAAGAATCGTGTCCACCGGCGATGCGTAATGTTGGGAGATTCCATTCCGTTCTAGAAGAATGGGCTTCCCCAGATGCTGCCGTGCCCGGTGGGCGCAATAATTTATGCAGAAGATGTTAATGGTGCTATTCGCGTCGCATAAAAAGAAGCGATAAATAAAATCCTTAACAGGGAATAGAAGTTGTTTTTGGCGATTTTCACGTCGTAAATAAAACGCGATAATTCTTAACAGACCACATAATTCTTAACAGACAGCATTGGAATGGCGCATCGAGTTACATAAAAGTTGCGCTTGAATTTTCGGTCAAGTGTGGTAGCGATTTGTTTAGTGGGTCACTCTCCGAGCCTGCGTTATGAGCCGGATACTTGACGCAACTACTCAACTGATCTTTCGCTCTCTTTCTCGCTTTCTTTCTCGCTCGGTGAAGATGAGCCCGGCTCATGAGTTTATAAGGGGCCACAAACATGCGTTGATGAAACTTTTCATAATCTTGCAGGTAGAGCGAAACGAGGGAGGTGACATATATTAGATAGACCATCGCTTGCTAGGATGTAAATGAGCCTGACCCATATCAGGCGTCAGAAGGCACGGTCTGTATTTTTTTTTCCTTCTTTTCGTTCAAATCCCGAGCGAAACTGTTTTGTGACGCCCCGGATGGCGCGATGGCGAGTTCGGCAAAAATGGCAAATGATTCCAAATGCCTGCCCGTCACTTCCCGACCCGGTCTTTCCGCCGTAAACCGTAGCCCAAGAACTTGCGGTTCGCGCCTCGAATAATGGCGTCCAACAGGTGGGTGAATTTTGGTAAGTTCGCTATCACAAATAAATCCATCCGAGTCAGCTCAGGAAGCGAGGGAAACCTGTTTATCCTCCGGTTGCAAGACCCGACCCGGCACGTTGACGACGAGGTGCTTAAGCAGCACATTCCCGTCGCCCCTCCCGTCCCACCTGCCCGCCCTTTCATCCCTCTTCCCGTGCGGTTCGTTCACGGGTGGGCTTCCGCAACACGCCGCCGTCTGGCCATTTCCGCTCCGTCAACTACCTGTTGCGGTGAGTTTTCGGGATTTCAAACATGATAATGTTTTTGCGCGCCAGGTCAACAACGGACGGGCCGTTTCAACCCCTGCGTATGCGATGTTGCATGGGGTGGTTGTGTTGTAGTGTGCGCAAGCGCCCTCTCTTTCGATCTCTCTCTCCCTGTCGCTCACGCTCGCGTGTGTTCGCCTGTGTGCGACAGGTGTATGCGAGGAGATGAGACAGACCGTACAGCGGGCTCTTTCGCGCCACCCAGAACAGGCGTTCGTGTGCTACTCGGTATGGGGTGGTGGTGGGAGTTGGTCGCAACACGCTACACGTCACGTTCGGCGTCTCGGCTTGGTTCGCTTGGAAACCTACCCCGCGTGTGTAGCGCGCCCGGCTGCGGGTATTTAAACTGATGCAAACCAAAAGCGGCATGCATTCATTGGTTTGCTTGCTTTTTGCAAAGTGCCGAACGGTTTCGGAGACAGCGAGACACAAGACGCAGGAGGTCCTGGAGAGTTCGTCGTAGTAATTGTTTGAAAAGAAAAACCCTTCGATCCAGCAAGTGTTTAGTGCGGTTCGCATTAAAGCGCCCTTCAAACCAAACCCCAAACGAGGCAAGACAAACGGGAAAAGGAAACAGCTTTCGGAAACAGTCTAGGCACACGGTAAACAGTCACGACCGTTGTCTCGACACGCGCCCCCCTACCCAGTGGTCAAAGCAAAAGCTCCCCCAAAAAAAACAAAAGGAACGAAATCCGCTCACCAGCAGGAGTCGCTCCTTGAATCGAACGGATCGAAACGAATTAGACGACGAGCGTCGCATCCCGCCAAACCGGTGACAAAACAAGCACAGCAGTTTTCGGCTACAGCAGAAGCTCAAAAAGGCTGCACTTTGCAAAAGCAATCTCTAAGCGAAACTAACCTCAATCTACAACATCATGATGGCCGTCGCCGCTGCCCAGAAGAACCGTGAAATGTTCGCGATCAAGAAATCTTACAGCATTGAGGTAAGGATCACAACCGTCAGCTAAAGGACAAGCGAGTGTGTTAGCTACTGTTTGGGAAAGCACAATCCATGATGGACCAGATGGAGAAAAAAAAAACATAAACAAATCCTTTCGTGTGTGCTGTGAGTGTTTGGGAGTATCCTTTTGCAGGATCCTATACTGGACGATTTTTTAACAGTGTCTTTCTGTGTTCTGTGTGCTGGTGTGTGTGTCCTGTGAGAATTTGTGCTTGTATGTGTACGTACGTGTATGTGTTTTTCGGTGTGGAGAGTGTTTTCCAAACGCGTGCTTTTGGCGTTCGTTTGCTACACTACAATGTTGCTGGCGTTTTGCCGTAATCGATCAGATTCGCGCCCCCGATCGTACCGACAATTGGGCGGGTTTGTTCTTTCCAATTGCTGATAGCAACAGGACCCGCGTGTGTGTGAACTTTCGGGGTTTTTTTTTGCGGGAGCGAAAACAAAAAAAAAACAAATGATGCAACAACCAGGGGTGACTCGTTTTTCGCTCGATTCCGACGATGATTAATTGTTGGGAAACAGATTAGCGGTGATTTTGAGCTGAGAACCCTTCGTGGGTTTGGTTTCAGCTGTTCTGACGTGAGCAGGAGAGAAACCGGGTTGCTAATCGTTAAAGTATTAGCGATATCGGTTGATTTGTTCTTGGTTTTAGCATCAGCAAATCGTTAACATTCTATTTTAGAACGCTCGACTGGTAGATATTGTAGATCGTGTGCATGGTATTTGATAGCAATTGGTGTATGCCTTTTCTACGCTGTTTTTTGTGCTCATTTTATGGGCATTAATGGTGGCTGCGGCCGTGCACGCAGAGACCCTTTTCTTGGAGCAAATTTAAAATGTGTTCCCAAAAATATGACGAAGGATTGTCGATACGTTACCGCGGGGAGAAGTGATAATGTTTGGAGGTTTTGAGTTTGTGGATGAAACTTGCAGATTTTTCCTTTTTTTTGCCTGAGAGTTATAATTTCAACTTCAATTAGTGTAAAGTATATAAAAATCGAAGCGGGGATTTTTACCTAAAATAAAATTGATCATTAAATTTGATGTTCCTACAGGAGATTAATTTTTCCCACACAATATAAATTTGATGGTTTTACCTTTGTAAAAATCTATAACGAAGAATATGCTGTAGAAACTCCCGACACTAATCTAATTACTAGTGAGATAAAAGGAATTTTTGTGCGACCCAAATGAAACCTGAAATCATTTTCTCAATCGCTAAAGCTGTGCACATAAATTGCAACCTTATTTTATCACAATGATCCCAACCGACTGTACGAAGGTAGCAATAGCCTTTACTTTTTGACACAAGATCGAAAATCAAACAGCAAAACCAGGGAAAATAAACATCAAACGAATTTTCACTTCCTGCCGAAACGGCGCGAGAACTGTCCTATAAAATTCGAAAAATAGGCTTCCGAGCAAAAAAAAAACCTCTTCATAAAACAATTTTCAAACGATCGTATACGCACGCACACACACACACACACAAAAGCTCATAAAAATCGCTCAACCACTCAAACTAACTTGTTGCCCGAGCCGTTTCGGAACGGAAAAAGGAAACGATCCGTCCATCGGCCACAGTGGCCACTCGCGGGGCGCTGAAATTGATTCATCATCGATTGGTCACCGGTATGGGAGGGGGAAGCGAGCGGGGCACCCGAAACTAAGTTATGGCCACCAATTTCCTTTCCTCACCTCACTTCACCGCAGGTGAGGTTAAGGCCACACGCGGCGGAACGGAAGGAAACACGTGAAGCCTGACGGCATCACAAATGCATCGAGCGAAGGTCGGCAGTGGAGGGGCAACTTGCGGTGGGGAAGGAGGGGAGTGGAGGCTTCGGTTGGAATTGAAGAAAACTGTGTACGCTCATTTGCGTTACAAAGTGTTGCTGCAAGCATGGGTCGAGCAGACGAGAACCTATAAAGAGACCGCACTTACCCTTAACGTATCCTTTTCTTCGCGCGGCATGGCTTTTGTTTGCTCGCTGGCGATTGGCGAAACGAAGAACGCCGCCATGTCGTGCCCGGTCATGGTAATTTTCCTCCCGAAGTGGCTGCCCCGTCCGGGGACCGGCTTTTTTCCCGCCCCGGTTCGGCTCCCGGTGTGATCGCGAACGCGGAAGTGAACCTCCGAGTGAGCGGGCACTGGGCTGTCCTTTCACCAGCGCACCGAAAATATGGCGCGGAGGGACTCCCGCGTTCAAGGCTTTCCGCCAAGGTGCTTTCAAAACTGGATCAGGCTGGGCTGGGTGGACGGCCGACCGCCGAGCCGAGTTGACTCACTGCTCACAGTAATCTACCGACTGACATTGAATTTGGCAATTGAATCGGAAAACCGGTCCCCTTCATTACCCTGTCGGTGGGTTGCATCGGTGTAAGCCCGGTGTTTTGCTGCATGTGTGCTGCACCAGGTGCGCTGCATCATCCAATGTCAATGACGATGAACGGCCCCGCGTGAGGGGTGGCTAAGTGACGTGAAGGTTCCCCCGCTCTCCCTCTCTCCCTCTCCCTCTCATTTAGCAAACACACACGCACGCGTAAACACACACGGAACTAGGAGCATAACGCGGCCGGTTGTACTGAAATTTCCATCCGAGCGAAGGGGAGGCTCGTTTGGAATTCTGACACCGTTCGTCAGCAGGCAAGCCAGCCAACCAGCCAGAGCCAGTGCTAGAGGGGGTGAGACTTGAGGTTTGCCTCAGTGAGACGGTCGCTAATCAGGTCAATTCCGTACGGTACGGTTGCGCACCGGTTGATCGCGATCGTGTCAAGGTTTGCCGCACTGGTTGAGGGTTGAAACGAAACGGCCGAACCGAATCACCCGTCCGCGCTGCGTATGTTCCGGTCGCAGCTCGCGCAGCGGCAGAACGTCGCTCCGGTGGCTCCGCGTGTGGCTCCGGTGGCTGCATCGTGCGCATTACGTCACCCCGTTACGGGCGCCAGTGCACATGCAGCGCGCGTTTAGACCGCCGATGGCCATTAGGCTCATAAAACATGCATCTTGGGCAGCGGCGCGATCCGCGATTGAGGATGGCTTTGACCAGTTTTTTTTTTTTGCAGCCACCACCACCATCGTCTTCATCATCACCTTGTCTGCCTGTCTTAGCGCGTGTTGCAATGCGCCTCAACACACACGCACACATACATACACACATACACATCACCTGTCGGTAGCAATCGCAATTAACCTGCAATCTCCCCATCCTCTCTCCCACTAGAACGGATACCCATCCCGGCGCCGTTCTCTGGTCGACGATGCCCGCTTCGAGACGATTGTGGTCAAGCAAACCAAACAAACCGTTCTGGACGAGGCCCGCGCAAAGGCCAACGGTAAGTGAGCCTTTCCAAAGTTGGTGAATGTCTTCCGGCATTGTGCCGAGCTGCTGTAGCTCGTGTGTTTGTGTAGTTTGCTATCGATATGTCGTTTCGCTATTTTTTTTTAAATTGTATTTTAATTGTCACAAACGCACCAGCCTTAAGTGGATAATCCAGTTTTACTTATGATTTTTTTTTGCTGTTCTTACCTTTTCCGTTTTTTTTTCGGAACACTTTTTTGTTTCCCAATTCGGTTTGACCACCGGGCCGCAGATTCTAGTTTGGAGTGTTCCATTCTGCAGGCCCAAGAACAGCATCAGCAAGGTAAGAAAGTGTGCCTCGGACGGTTCGGACGAAACCGGCCGCGAGGGCGAACGAACCGAACGCCAACCCAGACCCAGAACTTCTCGCCGCAGCCCTACCGCTACGGAGGGCTGCGGAGGGCCAAAAGGAGTTCTTTGTGATCGCCGAGCAGAAGAGGGGAAAAAACAAAACCGGTAGTACCGGAGCGTGTGGGGTTGAGCGCTGGTGAACCGACCACAAGGTCGCCCGCCCGTTCCGTTCACTTTCGATTTTTTTTTTTCGAATCGTTTCCTTCAATAATTTTCCTTCAATTTAGTTCTTAGTATCGTTTTTTTTTCTCTCTTCATTCCTTTCTGTTCGGCTTTGTTGTGGCGGATTTGAATTCGGTTTCGATCGTTCTCGGTTTGGTTTAGTTTTTGGTTATTTTTTTTTTCGTACTATTTTATTTTGCTTATCTCTAATATTATTTCCTTCTGTTCTCGTTGCACTTATTATTTCCGATTTGGCTTTTGTGAAACTCCGGTTCGAAACCCATCAGAAGACAAAATTCCACAGGAGGTTCAACAGACAGTCGGGGATCAGGACAATGACGAGGAAGAAATCCGTATGGTTGCAGGTAAGGGTTTTGTGTGTGTGTGTGTGCCTTGTTTTATGTGGCTGCATGATTTTATCGTTGCTGTTGTTGTTGTTGTTGTTGTTTGCCCAGTTGATGAGCTACCCCAGAAGCCACAGGAGCACGTTCCGAGTGCCGACGATGAGGACAAGGAAACAGGTACGTGTCAGGGACTCACTGAACCGAAACCGATTTTTCCCCAGCCAGCTACCGGGCAATCCTTCCCCGCGCACTGCACGTGAAAGCTTTTCCACGTCGCATAATTCATACTTTACGTCAAATGCACGCGGGCGGAAACGGTTCGCACACTCTCGTTCGTGGGCGAGAGCATTTCGGAGCCTTTCAGTGGACCTAATGCTTGAAAATGACTGACCCATTAACGGGCGTCGCCCGTTCCGCTTTCGGTCGTGTGTGGATTTCCTCTTAATCCACCAGAAACGGGGATAATAAATTACCTTTCCCGAACCTTCTTACCCACCCACCAAACGCGAGAAGCTTTCCCGTGGGGGGAAAAAAAGGATGCCCTTGTTGAGCCTTAGCCCGCCCGCCCTCCATGCTCATTCCGTTGACCAAATCCGTTTCTTTTTATTGCGATCCCGCAGACGCCGGGCTAACTGAGGAGGAGGTCGTGCTGCAGAACGCTGCCTCGGAGTCGCCCGAAGCCGAGAAGGAGGTGGTCCGTGCCGCGGTGGTCGTCCGACTGCGTGACGGCATGGGCTCGCTCGGACGCATCCTCAAGGCGGTGGAAACGTACCACGGCACTGTGGTACATCTGGAGTCGCGCCAGTCGCGCAGCGACGGCGTCCAGTTCGACGTGCTGGTGAAGGTCGATATGGCCCGCACGAACCTGCTGCAGCTGATCCGGTCCCTGCGCCAGACGCAGTCCTTCGGCAGCGTCAGCCTGCTGTCGGAGAACAACGTCAACGTGAAGGCGCCCTGGTTCCCGAAGCACGCCTCGGAGCTGGACAACTGCAACCATCTGATGACGAAGTACGAACCGGACCTGGACATGAACCATCCCGGCTTCGCCGACCAGGTGTACCGCGCCCGCCGGAAGGAGATTGCCGAGATCGCGTTCGCCTACCGGTACGGCGATCCGATCCCGCACATCAACTACACCGAGACGGAGAACAAGACGTGGGCGGCCGTGTTCGGGCGCGTCAAGGAGCTGATGGTGAAGCACGCCTGCTCCGAGTACATCGCCGTGTTCAAGAAGCTGGAGGACGAGAAGATCTTCGTGAAGGAGCGCCTGCCGCAGCTGCAGGAAATGAGCGATTTCCTGCGCAAGAACACCGGATTCACGCTCCGACCGGCCGCCGGGCTGCTGACGGCTCGCGATTTCCTCGCCTCGCTCGCGTTCCGCATCTTCCAGAGCACGCAGTACGTGCGACACATCAACTCGCCCTACCACACGCCGGAACCGTAAGTTGAACCGATCCGTCTTTGCCTCCGTTTCCTTTGTTCCCATGCTTTGATTACCGGCCCGTTCGCACAAAGACGACGACAGTTGTGCCATTAGTGTGCGCCGTGCTCCATTCACCACCCCGGAGCTCCGCTCGTTGACGTTGGCCGGAAGCGAATGCCGGAACGGGGATGGATGATGGCTTGTAGAACAATTTATGACGCCATTGTGTGAGTGTGTTTGAGTCAAGGATGCGTGTGAATGGAGGCCATTTTCCTTCGCCGCAAAAATCACTTGTCCCCAGCAGAGCACACTCGGTTCGCAGCTTAAACTCAAAAGCTAAAAAAATGAACCATTTCAAGTTCAAAAGTCTCTTAAATCTCGACGTCAAATCGCACGATATGCCCGACGAAAATGCTTGCTATAAAAATTCATTATCCCGCACGAATAACGAACCAAAAAATCGCTTCGGGTTACCTATAGTGCGCTACTAGTGCCACACACTCACAAAAAAAAAATCCCCCTGATCCTTTTGCAAAAGGCAAAACAGTGACAAAGAAAGCGTTTTCGCATTTCGTTCCAGTTATATGAGCAGCGCAAGAGTGGAATGGAATTGAAAGTGGCAAAAAGCGTAAGATGTCATAATAGAATAAAATGATTTTAACGCCATCAGCAACCCCAAACCGCTCCGTCGGTTTCCGGTGCCTCCGACCGGTCGGGTCGGGTCGTTTCCTTTGGGAGTCACAAAAGCGGCACCATCGTAGCAACGCGTTTGATGTGCGCTTGTGTCCCATTTTGCAGAACACGAAGGCAAGGCCGGCAACAAGTGGGCATCGCTCACATGCACGCGGCCAGAATCTCTCCGGAAAACCCCGACGAAACTCAATTAAAATCTCAAATTCCCGATGGGAAAATCAAGGAACTCTAGGGAACGCTTTCTAATTGACTTTTACCGATACGCCGAACGTCACGTTTCTGTCGCTGATGATGTAGATGATGGCGGCTTGTAATCGATTGTTCACTGCTATTTTTTTTACCCATCAAACGAGCGGCTCACGTAGCAACCGGTGGCGCATCCTGCATCCCTCCCGGGAGCTTAAAGAAGATTTCCGAAAGCACACCATGCGCAACGGCATGTCGCAAACGGGCGTAATACTCTCTCTCTCGCTTGGAGACCTCCAATTGTTCTTGCATCATTTTCTTAATACCATCATTTCATTTCTTCCCTTCCCTCCTCCGTGCAGTGATTGCATCCACGAGCTGCTCGGTCACATGCCGCTGCTGGCCGATCCGAGCTTCGCCCAGTTCTCGCAAGAAATCGGATTAGCCTCGCTCGGTGCGTCGGATGAGGAAATTGAGAAGCTCTCGACGGTAAGTAAAGTCGCAATATGCCGCTCACGGCTCGTGTAAGATAATTGCGAGCCTTCGGAAGCTCGGCACCGATCGTGGGGCGGTCGCAATTTCGCTAGGTCATCGCAACATCGCATGGTCACCGGTGTTGTTTGACCATCAAAATGGTCGGTTAGGAAAAACAAAAAAAAAACAGACTCAAAAAAAACAAAAACGAAAAAGATCCAACACCACCGACGTCCGTTTCGGACCGGATTCGAGCAGTTTCGAGCAGTTGAAGTAGCAGCCGCGCGAAATGAAACTAGTACACAGTAACAACGAAAAAAAAACGAAACAACCGTAAAGGAGGCCACCGAGGCCCTGTGTGTTCTTGGCGGTCAGAACGCGTGTTCTAATGGAACCGAAGCCAACGTACTTTCGCGAACTGTGCCGTCCCTCGCTCGACCAGTTCCATGCACAGCGAGCGGTATGATTTATTCCGATCTAGTTGGCAACCGTAGCAACTGGCGGTGGCGATGTTGACTTTACTGACGGCGTAAATTGCGTCCGCCATGTTTGATTCGTGGCGTTCCAAGAACCTGTATTTGCTGTACGCGTGTACGATTTTGTACTAACATGGTTGTTGTTTCTTTTTTTTTTATTTTCCTTCTCGTTCAAACACGCACCCCGCCCCGCCCAAAACAGGTGTACTGGTTCACGGTTGAGTTCGGTCTGTGCAAGGAGAAGGACGAGGTGAAGGCGTACGGTGCCGGGCTGCTGTCCGCCTACGGTGAGCTTCTGCACGCCATCAGCGACAAACCGGAGCACCGCCCGTTCGAGCCGGCCTCAACCGCCGTCCAGCCGTACCAGGACCAGGAGTACCAACCGATCTACTACGTCGCCGAGAGCTTCGAGGACGCGAAGGAGAAGTTCCGCCGCTGGGTCTCGACCATGTCGCGACCGTTCGAGGTGCGCTTCAACCCGCACACCGAGCGTGTGGAGGTGCTCGACTCGGTCGACAAGCTCGAAACGCTCGTCTCGCAGCTCAACACCGAGGTGCTGCACCTCACAAATGCCATCGCCAAGCTGAAGCAACCGTTCTGCTAAGTGTGTCCTGGGCGGCAAGCACACCCTCCCAACAACACAAAAAAAACCCAGCAGCATGTGATCTGATGCGCGTGTGTGTGAGAGAGAGAGAGAGAGCGAGAACGAGTGAGAAATAGAGCGAATGAGAGCGAGAGAGAGAGAGAGAGAGAGAGAGAAACGAGACGCTAATGCATAAAGGAAATATGCCTGATCGACAAGGACAATATGCGTATGTCCCACGTGGTTGACGCGTCCTGGCAGACGCGTTCGGCAGCAGCGCGTGGGGCACGTTTACTCGATGTATACTATATTCACTACTACTGCTACCACCACTACTACTACTACTACAACTACTACTACTGAACAGTATTCACCACCACAACCGTATGCAACCATACGATCGAATCCAAATTTGGGCTTGACGAGGCGGCTCCCATGCTGTCCGGAAAGCATGGAGCCCCGGCTCGTCGAACGCAACCCGGTACGAGAGCGTCAGGAGTATCGCGCTCCAAACGAACGTCAAACGCAGCAGCTGTACAGCTTCGGTATTCGAAGCTCGCAAAGCCCTCGCAAACGAACCGCGCGCTAAAGGAAGTGAGGAGAAGGAGCGCTGCCGGGTGGGAAACACCCAACCTGCGCTTGAGGTTGATCTTGAAGCGCTCGTTGAGAACCTCACACCGGCGCCATCGAAAAGGGAGGAACGGAGGAAGGAAGGGTTCGTCGAAGAAAAAACCGCAGCAGCAACATCGCAGTATTTCCTCAGACCGACGACCCTCGTTTGGTTCGTGCTCTGAGTGTCCCGTTCTTTCTCCCGCCCGACTGGGCGACCCGATTTCCCACCGATTTTGGGTCACGAAGAAGACAAAAAAAAAACAACAAGGACAGTCCCGCAACGGGGACGCGGATGAACGACAGTTTACAGTATTTTCGAGCAAACAAAGGTAAAAAAAAAGAAGACAACAACTGTCTCAAACAACCCTGCCACAGGAAGAGGAAGTCCGCGTACACAATGGAAGGAGACAGTACACAGCCAACATCCACATGTCCTGTCCCACCCAATCCGGTCTTTCCTGCCCGGTGCCCGGTACCGCTACTGCCATCAGGTACCGCTACTGCCAGGTGTCCTTACCTACCCTACCTTACCTTCCAACATCCTTCCCACAATCCCAGCGCAAACCGTCGAGAGTGGTGGCACCAATAACCAACACCAACCATTTCTCTCGCTCTCTCGCTCGCACGTTCCTCCCCCTTTCCCGGAACCTCCCGCAGTGCATCACCTAATCCTAGTGTTTCCTCCCGTACATTCCCCTTTTCCCTCCCGTTCCCCATCCCCCTTCCTCCTAATGTGTACGTCCTGTCAACGTAGAAGAGTATTGTTTTTTGAAGAGAACATATTTTTTTATTTAAAATAATTTAAGTATTATATACTATTTAAAGTTTAGTGTTTAAACTTAAATTATTCACTTGACTTGAGCAGATAGTTTGTTTTTCGTTACAAGCAGAGGCAGCGTTGCCGGAATGTTGCGTCATACGCGGTATTGACGGAGTAGGGCAACAGTGGAGGAGATAACCGTGATCGCTCTGGCTTTGGTGGGCTTTTTCGCGCGGTGATGTGCAGACGATCGGGTCGGCCAAACGTACCGTCCCCGGGGTAGGGTAGGAGCGGCCCGTGTTCCGCCGGATTGGTTGCTGCCCAACCGTCCATCGTAAAGGAAGTGACTGTCCGATACGATACAAAACAACATCCGGCGCGAAGGTATGTCCCCGTTCCGGCGGATCGGCCCGTTCCACCCGCTGCGCGCACTTGTGTACGCTCGCTCACCCGATCGCCTACCCACCCGAAACTGTCCTACGGTGCTGCGAACGCGGTATAACTAGTGAGCTTACTTTACGCTCGGCCAGTGTGCTCTAGGAGACTAGGATACGCGAACCCACCCCCGTAAGCTAGGCTTAGTAGAGACCACCTCTGGGGCCGGAACCGCAAAACCCCGATCGCAACGTTCCACGGCTCAGGACCGGTGAAGACAAATCCTAAAAACGACACAACACACTGCAAACGAAGCGAAAATTTATCCTCGACTGTCTGTAATCTCATGTTTGTTTTTTTATAATTGTGTATTTTTTTTTGTATTATTGTGTATAAAGCGACATACAATGGAGCATCGGGGCGGAAAATTTCTATTTATATTTATACGAGACAATCTTAGCACGCCGCACGTAATAAGCAAGCAAGAAGAAAATGTATAAAAAAAGAACTATTTGTGGATGCAGGTGAAAATGTTCCGTCTTCAGGAGAGAACTTACATATGTAAAAGCTATCCAGCACAAAGTAGCGATGCAAATAAAAGAAACAAAACACGCAAACATCTTGTCCTGGTATTTACTCGGGGTACTGGGTATGAGAAAATGGGTTGTATAAGTTGCTTGGTTATGGAGATTTTATATAAAAATCTAGAATTAGCTAGCTAGCTTATATACTGATTTTCTACTGTATCAATGAATTCAATATCGTGAATTCAATATTTGATTAATAGTTCTCATAACTACTTCATCTAAAATAAAACACGTTTTAACAACATTCTAAAGATGGTCAGAAAAAAGCAACTTAACAAGACCCCTGACTTTTGCACAAATTTTAAAACATCATACTGAGCGAACAAATGCTGTAAATTTTCAAATTTGATCCAAGAAATTTTCATTAGTTTATTTTTAATTTATTGTTCAAAAAATAATTTGGCTTGCCAATATTTCAGGCATTTAATTTATATCTTTTGATGTTCAGCATACCATAGATTTCTTTTGTGAATTTTACTTAGTTATTTCATTACATTTTCTCCGGTATTCGTTTACAAACAGCCATTGAAATATCCCCATGTTTATGGTATTATTTATTTTATCGATTTTGGTTGTCAGTGAAAATATTGTACATTTTATCCATTTTGTATGTCGTAATGATGCCAAACGAACATGCGTAATATTAATGAACTTATCTTTAACTTGTTCTAAATTAATGTAACATGAGTGTAAAGAAAATATTACACAAATAAAAGCATGCAGCATGAAAAACAACCCAATTTTTTTACTATATTTCCTATTTAAGGTGTTCCGTTTCTTTCACTTTTAGAACTCGTTCATAAATTTATACGGAACTATTTTATAATGTAAAGGTGTATAATATTATCATTACGTACTATTTGACTCCAAACACACGTTTTACAGCAAAGGAATACGTTTTATATTTGCACTTAATACGCAAGTAATTCAGAGCATGTGATACAAAGAAAATGAAATGAAACTGCATTATTAAAAAGATGGGAACTAAATATATAAATATATGGTTTCAATACAATGATGTGATGAAAATGGTGTTAAAAGTTGTGTAACGCAGACTGCATACTTTTTGGCGTAGGTTGTACGTTTTAGTACAAACAATTTAAACTTCATCTCTCTCAAACCTAGCGCCAAGCACCCGCAGCACAGTTCTCAACGCTATCTTATAAACGCGATGACAGCAGCGAACAAAACAATCTCCAAAAACCAAAATAAAGGAAAACGATCTACGCAAAACCAATAGAAGACACATGGGGACTACTTTGCTGCAATTGTGAATGGCATTGGGCCGGAATTGTAGCTCCAGAACAATATTCACACCAGTAAAGAACAATAAAACGGCCCCAAACGGTGGTGTGAGTGTTTGTGCGTGAGCGAGTGGTCGTGTGTGTGTGCGAGGCTGTGTAATAAGGAGACCAAAAGTGGCCGTAACAGTGGCAACGAAATGACAACAAATCAACAGCAGCCAGCCAGCGGGCGAAAGTTTTATTTTTGCGAGATGATAGTGCTGCTGCTGTAGGTGAAAACAAAGGAAACCCGCAGGTGTGTGATTGTTCGTCTCGCGCGTGTGTGTGTGCGTCTAGTGGAGAAAAGGTGAGGGTGCAAAAACGACAAGTACACAATCATAGAAACTACGCGACGGTGCAGCTCGGCTGATGCGGAAGGGTTGCAGGTTTTGAAGCTGTCGTAACCAGTTAGTTGACCACCCGACACGATCATCGCGGACCACCCCTATTCGTCTGCAGCGTGTGTGTAAATGCGGGCTGTATGTGTGCGCCCGTCGGTGTGTGTGTGTATGTGTTTAAGTTTTCGTTCAGCCATCGAGGTGGTACACATTTCGAGAAACATCACCTTGGTGGGGCCTCGGTATCATAATCAGCCCCGAAATACAAATCAATGTGCAAAACGCCGGGCCGGAATAAAAAGTGCAATAAAGAAAGTGTCTCTGTATGCGTGTGCGTGACTGCGGGATACGGAAAACCCCTGTTTGTGACGTGTCCTGTTTGTGTCTCGATTGTGTTTATTTTATAAAGTGTATTTTCTTGTTATTCTTGCCCGTTGGAATGATGTGTGTTGTGATAGAAGCATGAAAGTCAAAGAAATGTTCCACCGAGACGGCAGGTTTGTTCATTGTTTCAACCCTAGCAACGATCAGCAACCCGTAGTGTAACTCTCCAACGTCTGGGAAAACTTCACAATACCCTCAGAAAACCCCTTGCTCTTTAACTGAAAACCGCGTCCGCGTCCGTGTGATGATGTGCAATTTGCCAAGCGCAAGAGTTAGCTGTTTCCCCCCCGTCCGACTATCAAACAATTTCATTATCAACATAAACGCGCGCATGTCTGTGTGTGTTTGTGATTGCTTCGTGTAATAGGAGTGGTTGGTCGCAGCAGCACCACAGCAGGCGCCTACAATCACAAACGGGACACAAAGAGCATAGCTGGTGCCACTCAGTGTGGAAATAAAAGCATATAGACCGGAAAAGTTTACGAACGGCCGTGTGACGGACCCACGAAAACACGAAACGAAGGAAAGAAGGTCAGTTTTTTAACGCGGTAACGCACACCCCGTGGGAACCACCCGCCCTCGTTTGTCCATCAATTTGTCTTCCACCGACAACACACAACCACATTCAACCGTACTGCGTCAAGCGGCCCATCGTCGCTCTTCGCTTCATTGTTCCAACCTATCTCAACAATTTTTCGGCACATTTTTAACGCGTGGCGCAGAAGACCCGTCTGGAAGAGAGGCTACTCAATGCGTCCGTCGTTGAGGTATGGTTTTTTTTCCGTCGTGCGACATTACCTACCGCACCCGGCAATCCTCTGTGTGCGTGTGTATGTCTAAGCACACGGACACAAATAGCGCCCGCTGAGGCTGTCGGGGCGGAGCAGCGACGAATGTTTGTTTATTTTTAGTTAAATCGCGATCAAGAGGCGATTACGCGGCCGCTGGCGGATGGTGGACGGAATCTTCATCAGCTCCCTCCACTTTATCGCGCCCCAGCAACCCTGCAGGCAAAAAATGTCGCAGCAGCAGAATACGGTTGTCGTGTTGCCGAGCGCGATATGCTGTTGGAATCATTTGAATATTTCCCTACCTTTCCGGCACCTGTGCACCCGTCTACCCCGAGACGTACGAAATCGTCATGATACGCGATCATCAGCAGCGCGCGTCTACGAAGGAACCCATCTCGACCCGAGAACATGGGACAAGCGCTGGAACGGATTGCATAATGCGCGCACGAATGGAAGCTTCCATCGGCATTCGTATTTGTCTGTGGGCTTGGACAGTGGGGGTGACGGGAAGGACACAATTGTTGTGTCAGACGATCGATTCGTTTGATGCAATTCTCCCAGGCGCCCACGGGTGGATGGAAAAGAGTCCGGGGATGACATTTGTGGCAAAGTGGCGAAGCTGCACGTTAAAAAAAAATATATATTTATCACTGCATAACACTGGTGCACGTCGGGCTATCGCAAAAACAAAGAATTCAGGCTAGAATCATTTTGAACGCTGCGTAGCAACCGTCTTCTTTAAGAAACATTACCGTAATAATAAAAAAATGCTAATTTTTTTACGCTGGACTACATACTGATTAGCACCGGATTGCTAACTGGCTGTTGTTTGTTGTCTTTTGGGGTATTTTTTGGCTGTTATCGTAGAACCTTTGTCTCGATTTCTTTGTCGACGGTAACTCGGACTAGCGTATTTATTATGATTTTTACCTTTTTTTGCCTACTATGTCTGCAATTTTGCCCAGCACGTTGCAAACCTCACACCGATTGTGCATTGAAACGCCTTAAATCCGTTTGTACGACGCCATCACTAGCCGCTCTTTGGGTCGTCTGCCAGAGACGAAGGCGGTAACGAAAGGGCCAGAGGCTATTCGACAGCACTGCAACGCTGCATCAGAAACTGCAAACTGCAATCCCGCACACCACTGCCGCCGGCCGGCGTAATATAAATATAGTCGACGTCCACCACCACCCCAGCACAAATACCAATTAAAGTCGCGCTCCAATATCACTGTCACGGACTTTATGCAATACACGCTGCCGCCCCTCGGTGTGCATAGCGTTTTCGCTCGGTTTGCGTCTGATTTCAAGGTCTCGTTTCCGTCGGGCAGTGGGGCCGGGAAATGGCTAGACGCTGGACGGACCCGGACGGGCTGGCCGGGACACGGGCGGCCGGATCGAACCGTTTTTTGGCATGCTTTTCGGAAACGGCCATGTGAAATTGCGATTATTTTTGGTTTGCTAGCGATGCACGAATGAATGTGCGATTTTATAATGCGACGCAATCGAAACGGGCAACGGTGGGTGTGCTTCAGCTTCGGGAGCCACCGACGAGACGTAATTTATGGGACCTTTGGGGTTGCTTTTCGTAAGGAGCAATACGTGGCATTATTAAATTGCTATTTTAACAGTTGGGTTCGCGGTGTACATGTTGATATAATGAGCATGGAATTGTATTATAATTTCTAGTTGCAAATGCACCGGGTGCGTCAACAAGAGAGTGCCGCTGGAGCCATAGGTCAGTTCATACGCGCGGAAACATTATTACAGCCCGCGCGATGATGCAAAATTTTTTTTGGGAAGCATTATAACATTTTTCTTTTATCTCAAAACCGCTTCAGAAATAGGTACCTACCGATAGCAGCGTACGAATCAGGCCAATGACTCGGCGAAATGCGAAATAAAAAGCTAAGCCTGGCCCCAAGGTTAAATGTGTGTCACAATCACTCAAAATGTTGATAAGCAAATGTGGGCTGCTTTAGCTGCACCATTTCCAATCATTCCGGTTGCCATTACCGAAAAGGAATAAACAATTGCAAAATGATAAGCATGTTTCAGATAACGCTTATCAACATTGGAACATGCGGTTATCATTTTAGGAAGAGAATATTAATAATATTTCAAAGTTTCTAATCATACTGGTTCCAATAAAGTCAGCATTAATGCTTTCGTTTATAAATAACTTTAAAAGAATTATTCAAAGAATAGGGCAAAGTTTTAATACATTCTACGTAGTGTAAGTATTCTTATGGTGCGTTTGCATCCCAGTTGTATAGTGTCTATGAATGATTCCGGTTGAATTGTTTATTATTTTACACAGTGTCCTTTTCCGACATGCTGTCACACCCACTGTTCGTGTCGTCGTTTTGTTTTTCCATTGACACGTCTGCATGGTGTGTGCAGTGTGTTGGCGTCTAGCATTTGCTGCCTATAGCACGATTATTATATCGCCAGCGAGCTAGTGAGAGGTCGTAGGTAAAACACAGCCAAAGCAGCGTCCGTCACGATTATCGTTCTCGACCATACTCAACACAAATACACTCTCGTAGAGCGACGGTTTGCGATACCAATACCATTGTTTTGTTTGTAAGAGAAGAGCGCACCTACCGCATACGTGCTATTAGATTAGATTGCTTCGGTAGGGGCGGCAAAAATGTGTTTTTTTTTATTATCACTCAAACTACAGCAAAGCTCTAACGATCATTCCGAGTCTCCTCCCTGCTTGTGGGTATTCGCCTCACCGCTGGACCCCGCCGCGTTGGAAAAATCGAGTTCCAGTCGTTTAATTAGTGTGCAATTTGAATACATTTCGCCTGGAACTCAGTTTGGTGTGGACCCCACGCCATGATGTGTTCAAATGTGGTGGAATTTAAATGGAACGCAAATGGGGTGGAGTACAGCGGCTGTTAGCTTTCATTACACTTAAGGCGATGCGGTGGTGTCCAGTTACTACCATCACGTCCTCTATCGGAAAGCACCCAGCAGCGCATACAGCGCCATCTAGGGGTATTTGCATCGCCAAGGAAGAGGTTCGAGCAGTTCTGCGCTGCTCGAGCGGAGTATGTACGATTTTGTCTCACACATTTGAATGTTTCAGTCTATGTGTTTACATCGTTTTCAAAAGGTCTCCTGGGTAGTTGTGTTATATTTTCAATCTCATAAAAACTCAATTAAAAAAAAATATATGCCTACTGTTCTTATTTGCTTTGAATTTATGCTGTTCCAAGAAGTGGAATGATTCAAATAACTATCAAATGATACATGAGGTTTCCACGGTAATGAAAAATTATTATGTCACACTAAATACCCCATGAGAGCTTGCTCGGTTGACACTAAAATTTCGCCTAATGAAACGTCCAGAGGCGAAGTCAAATGATAAACTGTGCGATAACTTCAAGTGAGCAAACTTTTTCAATCTTTACGTGAAAAATTCGTTTGTAGACGAACGAATGATGAAAACCGCTAAATGAACGAAATAATCGTTGTGTTTTTGATATTTTTTATGACATGCTCCGTGTTACGTAGTAAAATAATAAGTTTCCAAAATTCAAGTTATTTGCACTGTACATTTTTGCTGTCGATAATTTCCTGTTCGATTTATTAAAACATTTAAAATGAAAAAAAAATGCCAGAACAATAAACCATGATTTTTAAATGCAGTATACGAAAGGAGGTGCGTGATCGAGTCACCTCGCAAATGCCCGATTTGTTATCACGAAATACTATTCCAACCGGTGCGAACGTGTTTTTTTTTAAACTGAATATTTTATCCTTGGCACCAATTTGTCTAGGAGCTTTTTTTTGTAGTGTATCTAATCGATTGTGTAAACTTTGCCATACAATTACAACTTACACCACAGTGCGCAGGATGCATTCCTCAAGCCTCGCCGGTACACGTAGGGGCCATGTTCAAATCAGATGATTTCCCAGCGGCACGACATTCAAACTAGATTCGCCTGTTTTTTTTTGTTGATGTTGGTGGTGCAGGTGTTCTTCTCATATGCGTGCATTGCATTCAATTGCAACATTGTTAACTAATTGCTATATTCTCAGTATGGCAGTAGGTAGATGCATCTGTTGTTATTAAAGAGAATTATATTTGCGCGTGAGAAAAATGCTCCTGTAAATAATCATTCAAGTACAAATAATAGGTGGTTTAATTCACTTACTCTGTATGCTGTACCCAAGCCATATTCTTTGCGGTCTATTAATACCGGATCGATGATGTAAATTTTCGTAACATGTAATGAATACAGATGTATTCCGGCGCATGACGAACTTTTCCGTTCGCCGTAAAACTTCTGGTTCAATTGGTCAGTAATGACGTCTATTAAAAGTGTTTACTACACGCTGACGAGCGTATGTGCGTGGAACGTACCATTCTGCACACTTTTTATCACACAACCCAACCCACCTCAGGCCCAGCCCAATCCATCGTTTTTCTGTTATCCTCGACGAAAAACTCGGGATACGGTACCGAGTCGTCTTTGACGTTCGTTTTGAGACGCCCTTCTGTTACCAAACAAAACGTGCGTTGCTGGCAAAACTGAAACCAAAGCAATTGGACCCTGGTTTGGTGGCCGCGGCACCGCCGGAACTACAAGGTGTATGCCACCTTGTGTGCCTGACCACTGTTTACGCGCGTGCGTGCCTGTGTGCATGTGGGTATGCGCTCCGAAGGAGGCTAAAGGTGTGTACCCCGCGCGGAATCGGACACGGTATAGCGTGCAACAAAAGTAGTAACGCGTCCGGCGTGAGGTGAGATACGCGCGCGGTGGTGGATAGGGACGACGAACGGTGTCACTAGAACCGGACCGAACAAAGAAACAACCGAGAGTGTAAGAAAATCTGTATCGAACGGTATCCCTCCAGACTATTGACTCCCCGTTCCAGAGTCCGATTGACACTTCGGCAAGTGGAGGTGAATTACTTAATTGAAGAGTTTGCTCCGTTGGCAAAACTTTTCAATAATTGATCGGTCCCCAAAGAGGTATCGTCGGGAACGTGTGTCGGATGGTGGATGGTGGGTGGCGGTAGTAGTTGAATGGTGACGGTGACGGTGAAGGAAAACTGGCCGAGGAACACGTGGCAACTATGCCGATGGTAGCTGAAAGGCTGAAAAGCTCCGGGAAGGCGTGCGATCGCATTCCGGTGAACGCAGAATGGGTGTAATTCGAGCACACGACGATTGACGAAAATGACGTAGATTGACGATTGACGAAAATGACATCCCAGAAAATGGATCGTTTTTCGTACACATAATCAGCAAATTTTAAAATCGAAGAGCCCAGGCGTCGAATTCGGGGGTTGGGCCGTTTTTTTTTCTTTACGCAAGCCATACGCAAAGCGCCAAAGAAGAAGCGCACTTTATCGTAGCTGAAGTGGTGGAGAACTGCAACGAAATGTTTCATTCCGACACTTCGCGCATTTGGTCTCACACCCCGCGTTCTGGAGGAGATTCTTCCCCGATGACGTTAGTGTGCGATAGCGGCTGACCCAAGGTCAGCCAGGCAAGGTCTGTCTGACGCATCCTCACCGTTTCCGTCGCCACCGTAGCGGCTGCGTTCCGTTGTCGCTCTGTACTCCATTTTGGTGCTTACCATTAAAATCGTATTTGTCTTTTTATTACCATCATTATCGCTGTTCAGTGGTCGGTACGTGACTCCCGGTCTAAGTAACAGACACACCACTGACAATGTTCGGTTGTTTGTTGTTGTAAGTTTAAAACCCCCGTTCACATTGCAATTTCGCACATCCACGCCTTTGGCGCGCGAGCCAATGGAAGATGTAACGATACAGCAAACTTATGTTGCTCGAATGTTGTGTGTCCGCATCATCGGTGGGCTATAATGGTTGCGGTTTTGGGTGGTGCAAGACTCAATCAGCGACCTACCCGACGGATACGACCGTAGGTGGTGGTGACGCGTCACCGTACTGCCCTGGAATGAGCAGCTCAGTTCAATCATCATTTCGTTTGCGTGAGTTAATGCCGTTTTGCTGCCGTACTTATCGGACGTTCCGCTTCTTTTTGTTTTACGGCGATGTAGCGAACCGCCCTTTGGAATCCGGGGTCCTAAGTTATTTACCTTAACAATAAACAATGCACAGAATGGAAAGGGACAGAGCAGAGCCGTGACGTGTCGTTAATGGATGTACTGAATCTTTTGCAGGATGAAGGAAGTGGAAACTTAGAAGTTAGAAGTCACAAAACAACGTACCAATACGAGATTGGCACTCTTATTCTAAACCTTCTTTCAAAACAATGACCAAAATATCGAGCATTTTGCAATTAAAGATTTAAACATCAATCCGCCTTAGGTTGAAGTAAAAGCATCTCTATTTAATATATTTTTCTCTCATTTCTAGCTCACGATTCAGAAAATGGCACACACAATGTCTGCTTGATCTCTTTACTTAGATACAAAAAATATACCTCACCTCCTTAAAATAAAAAAAACAACATCTCTACAATTTTTTGCACGAAGCCACTCAAACTCAAGTTTTGAATAGTTAATTTGGGAAATCTCACATGTCTCCGACAGCGTTTAATTTGACATAAAAAATGTACCTCGCGTAAATGCTGTGTATGTTTATGTTAATCATGTTAGGGAGAATATTTTAATCTGCAGTCTTCTCCAAAAGCATTGATGTCTACCCACAAGCAGCAAATCCGAAGAAGATGTCCACCTTCATTGCACCATGATTTATGCTTATTTCAATGCCTATTCGCCGGCGAGTCACGCTTCGTTCAACGTGCACGAGAGCCCCAGCCGGAGTCATACCGTTTCCAGCTCATTTTTCCTGCTAGCTCAGGTTTCCTTCGAAACCCACTCGGTTTATCTATGTGTGATGCATGATACGATGGTCCAGTGTATGGGGACTCCATGGGAAGAGAAAAAACCCCGTTCTGAGAACGCGGGCAAACACGGCAAAACCATGCTCGGTTGGCCGATTTTCGTGCTTGCGTGGAAGTTTTGATGTTGGAGCGTTTTAAATGAGCTAAATTCAATTACCTGCCAGCAGTAGTTCGATTTTCGCCAAGAGCGTCTTATATGTAATCGCACTAGATACATTTATCGTCTATTTTCCACGTCGAAACGTCGTGCTAAACGTCATGTAGTTCAAAAATAAACAGAGTCGCTTAATTTAGCTACGATACGGCCGGAGAATGCCGTCTGACGAATGCAGGTAACATTATTTCCCCTAACACATTGGTCCCATGTTTACCCGTCAGGGTTTGGGTCGACTACTTTAGTTGTGTTACTTCCTACTCACAAACTGTAAAAGCAACTTTCATGTTTCATTGAACTCAAAACTAGTTATTGACCTTTAGTTCTGGTTCTTTGTGTACCCTCGGCTTCGGGTGATCATGCAACGTGCATGTGATGTTTCAGATATCGTTGTATGAAAATATTCTGCGTGTGTGTGTCTGCTCATTTCGATCAACGGAATTTTTTTAATTTAATGGCCTGACTTACCACAGTTGCAGTTTAATGAATTCTTGACTATTGTTAAGCACTTTTAATTCTTTTCTCAAACAGCTATGGTTTTACCATAACTTTTCTCAAAAAGATTTCGGGAGTTTTCAGTGGAATTTTTCGAATTTTTTTTGTATTAGTAATTAAAATTCGAAAATATTCTATCTTATTTATGTACAACGATTTTTCGTGATTTTAAATTATTGTGTACCGAGTGTAAACAGTTCAATCAGCAAGTAAGTAAACTAGTCGGAAGTTGCGTACGTGATCATCCGTACGGTTCTACCGTGTTGAGGCGCCTTCCCCAGCGGAGAATTCCTAAGAAGTCACAGACCCGTGATAGGATAAATGATAGCCGGGTTGGTGTAGTTATGAGGTGCGTTGGTGGCCACAGGAGCAGCGGGTGTTTGTGCCAAACTAGTTTCAATCAAACCATCGTCGTCCCATTCGGTGCGACGTAACCTGTTGCAATATGCTGATGCTGATTACGCTTCTATATCTGGCACAAAAAATAGTTTTTTTTTCCGTTTTTTTTACAAGGTTTTCATGCTAGATAGCCTTGAGCCTTTGCTGAACAGCGGCGGAGGTAGCCCCTGACACCCTTTCGCCCACTGTGCCGTTGTCAGGCAATTGGCTGCGCCACCCCGATTATGGCACAGTGTGGTATAGCATGTGCCGCTGATTAGTAGCCAATTGTCGTTACGGTGTGCCTTCTTTTAGAATCGCCTTCGAAGCGATACGATGCTGCTTTCACATTTCTCGGATCTTGTCACATACCGTCGTACACACGGTTAAGGACGGCGATATTTTGTTCCAACCGCTAACAACCTAACTTTCCAGCAGATGAATGGGAATCATCCTTGCGGGGGTAAACTCTGGAGGGAAACAGAAAATTCTCGCAGCTGGTGTTCTAATCAAACTGCGACGGAGTGTGGGCCGGTTATGCGCCACATAATGCACAAACCAAATGGCACAAAGTTCCTATATGTCCCACATATAGACATTTTCCACAGTTACTCTAACTTCATCTTGTCGGATTAGTTGCGCCGTTTGCCTTGATTTCGTATTTCTCCTGCACCATCACCACATGATATCCGGTTGATTATTGAATATATATCTGATGCGATACTTTTCTGTTCTTCTTGAATCGTTGCAGTAACTAGCGAGTGGCGATCAAATCAACTCCCAATGCACCACCTCCCATGCCGGAGAAAGCTATGAGTAAATAAGATACCGGGAGCTATCCATGTCGGTCAACTTCGTCGTAAATGTAAAGCGGTAACGCAGCGTCACCAACTGGCAGCGGTTGCATCGACAAAAGGCATTAACAAAGGCACAGGAAAGGCAGAAGGAAAAATTCCGAAAACGCCATACGCCAGACACCAGACGAAGTGTCGTCTGTCGCTGTGCTGGCACGAAATCGCATCGGAATGAACGAACCTTGCCGTAGCTTGGTTCCTGCCGTAGGTGCTGCTGTCGGTGCTAGCAGGGTTAGCAGAAATGGAGACACCGCCGCTGGAACGATGATCGAAGGTGACACGAATGGTGGTACCCCGGTGGGACGGGGTGTTGGCGGCGGTTTGGCATTCGTTACACCGGGTGGTATTGACCATCAGTCCGCCGGCTCGTTTGCAAACTACGATTCGGACGGTGAAGAGCTATTGGCTGCCACGAACGGTGATCGGCGAGATACGGGCAATCCGAAGGACCTGCACGATAATGGCACTTCCAGGTGAGTTTGTGGCAGTGGCAGAGTGTCCGTCCTCGGGAGGTACACCTTTCATTGGCTTTATTGCGAAATGTATTTCATTTCCCGGAAACACACACAAACAATCTCACAATGTAATGCAATCATTCCGGAAACGGAAGTGTGCAACGTGACACACATTCTGCAACGAGGAGGCCCAACGATGCGATATCGGTCGTGTGGCTTTATTGGAATTTTGTATCTTATTTCTCTTCGCATTCATGTTGTTAGTGTTATCTTGTCGGTATAGTTTTGATTTTTCTGGCATCTCTTCGGACAGATTCTCTTTATAATATGTACTTCTTTCTTCTTTTTCTCTTTGGCATAAGGACCCAAGTCATGCCTGCCGTTTTACTGGCTTACTAGACTGTTTTTACCAACATAGCTGGTTAGTCTAGGGGAAGAATAATATATACATTCAGTCATTTAGTTGTACATATTATGCAGCAATAAAATCTCGATGAAATCATCGTTTAACATCTGGCAAATAACTGATTGTTGATGGTGAATTATGAATATGTAAATTACATATCCATATAAACGAATCAATTCTTCGTTTGCCATTTCGAAATTTGCATTATTTTATGCAGATGGTGTTCCAAATGGCAAATCCGTGGTGAGAGTGCAGATTTTCGTTTGTGTTATATTTTGCACTGAAGAAGTTGCTCTTGTGCGTTGTTAAATCATATTACCACAACCGAAGTAAGAAGCTTTATTAGGTGTTCCTTTATGTTTAGGAATCATTCCCGTACGACGTTTATTAGGCGTATTTCGATGCCGTTTTAACGTGAGTGACCATCCGTCTCCATTTGGTGACTGATGGATGATATCTGCGGCAAAGCTCGTTTTGGTACGCTTGCAAAATTCCATTGGGTGATTTTGGTCACGCCTTGTGCTTCTTGGAATACGGTACTTTCCGCTTTCGTCACGTTAGCATTTCAACGAAGGGGTTGTTAATTTTCACGAGAATTCTCTCTTTCCAATATGCATGTTGTTTTACCAGGAATTGCTGGTAAAGGGTAACGTATTGCCCGAATTGGAAAATGGGCCAAAGGGTATTTTTGAAAAATATTTCCCAAAATTCGGTTCTCTTTGCTAGGGATACTTCGCAATATATTGGTGTTCTAGTCAAGTTTCAAACCTAGATGTTGATATCTAGTTTATGATGTAAATCAATAGAGTTTCTGATGTGGAG
>JXWZ01006814.1:0-13291 GCA_000956215.1 Anopheles farauti No. 4 | reverse complement strand
TCGCACTGACCTTTACTCGCACTTACCATTTATTTATCAAGTTTTGCTATTCTAGTAAAATTGAAAATTTGAAATCGATTATAAAAATCATCAATAGTATGATGGCTATACAATTGATTTGTTCTGCTTTGTTCTATGCATGTATCGAAAAGTTTTCGATCGATCTACGTTCTGCCTATCTAGGCATCGATTCGCTAGTTTATATATGGCAAGGATTTAGTTGTTCTTCTTGTGCATCCACCTGTCGGAAGCATTATAAATATATTGATTTGCTCTCTTTGTTTTGCATTCTTTTGCTGACTGCTGATCGATCGGAATAACAATATCCATATTGGCGTTAGATTTGTGTGTTAGTTATGCTACGTTTTCGGCTTTCGTTTGTTTCTCTTAGAGAAGTTCTCTACTTCTTTCAACATACCTTTTTTATATTCTGCCCATTTTCAACATGAGTTATCTCTTTACTATCAACGGGTTTTTGATCAACTTCTTTTGAATTATCTAACTTAGGTGGCACTAGTTTGATCGTGCTCTTTTCCAACTTTCGTTAAAGCATCTTAATTGGTAGGAATATAAGTAAGGAGTTGTTGGGAACATGTTAATATATACGTAGCTTTTTATAAGAAAGTCTTACTCAAATGTAACGTTGGACCACACGGCTTTAGAAGCGTTACGTGTTTCTCAGTTTGCGAATGCGTTTCATCCTTTGGACATCGTTTTGAGCAATTTGTTGTACCAATTCGAGTGTGATGAGTTTGTTGTTTTGTGTTGTAGGACAAATGAAGTCAAGTACTGAAGCACGGTTGCTATGGTCACCAAGGTCTGTTTTTGCAGTCAAAAAAGCTCGTTGTGGTGCATAAAATATATACTGTAAATTATTATTGCCAAAAGCGCATCTTTAAAAGGAACCATTTTTACAAGGATGTACTGTACAACATTTAGGTCACGCTCGAATCCTATCACGGTTTCCGTTGCTGGATAAGAGCCATGTGTAAAGATGAACCCATCATCATGCATGATTGTATTTCATTTCGTTCGAGTGAAACCATCTCATTCCTGGTGGTGGTTTTGGTAAGTGTTTTGCCTGTGAGCGTGTACGTGTGCTACTATTTCTCCTTATTTTTGGCGTTTTCGATAGTGGTGAGCTTTGTGTCCTATCGAACGGATATTAACATCGCAATGGGCCGCTGTTGGCAGTTGGTTATGTTGCACCGAATTGAATTTTGCAAAAAATTGGCCCGGCTAGGTGCTCTACCCTTATCCTCTACGCCGTAGGACAATAGTGCGTGTGTTGAAAGCCTCAGAGTTGGCAAAGAGTTTACTCGCACGGTTGGTTCGATAAAGCGATTCGATTTGCTTCAACGTGTTTCGGTTCGCGTGCAGTTTACTCACTTAGCACAAAAGTTACGTTTACGACGATTTCTGTTTAAATTTTATACTTATTTTCGCATTACCGTGTCTACATTGCCACAGCCGCGATATTTTCAATTTATCTATTCTAGTTCACCGGTAGAGAAAACGGTGTATGGTTGGCCCTTTCGCCCTGCCATCACCTGCATCTATCTATGTGAACCGTGCCTAGCTTGAGTTCAGCGCAGCAGAAATTGAAAACTTGAACCACGTTTGGTTCTGGCGAGTGGAATTTACTTACCTACTTCATGCTTATTATTACACAACCGTTTTTCTTTCTCTTTGTTTCTGTTCTATTGTATGTTGTTTGTTCGGATATTTCCAACAGGTGGACAACCGGTTCGCTGCACGTTCTCTGCATGTGGTTGGGTTGACGGATGTTGGGTTAAAGCCATCCGGTCCACCCAGCAGCTTCAGAACGTTTGAATCGGACGGTACAGTCCGGTGTAGCCGCATAATCGGGCCCTAAGGGCTGGTATTAGCAACGCTGCCGCTGACAGGTCCTTCAGCAGGTCGGCACACTCGCACAGTAGCAAATACATTTTGTCACCCCGCGAGGACACACTCTTGTGCAGCGTTATCCTTCGCAGCCCGGCCGTTTTTGGGAGGTATCTGTAACGAAGGGGAAAATAGTGATGTTTGCATTAAAATAACATGGATTTAATGGTTTTTTTTACATAAATGAAGCGTGCTCGTTTTGCTTACACACTTTTGCTACGGCATGATCGTAAAAAAAGCACAATAAAAAATATTCCTTTTCTTTTTCAGTCAACTTTAAAGACAGTTAAGAAACGAATAAAACATTTACAATTTTTTACATGGAAACGATGTGATTATTAAAATTTTTCATAGTAGCTATGCTAGTGGTATAGTAGCACATTCTAATTTTTTTTCTCTTGCCGGGTCGGCTAAGGTAGAAAAAAATATATAAACCGGCTAAAATTAAAAAAAAAATCAGTACTGCCGAATCTTAGCCGCTGCAAATATGGAAATTGATGAAGCAAAATTTCCAAATATGAAAATCTATTTTACCGAAGATCTGCGATATGTCAGCAGAGAAAATACTTGAGATAAAGTGGTATTTTTTAACTGAAGGAAACGAGTAAATAAACATCTGCGCCCAAAGGTGGACAAGGTGGCAAAGGTGGCAAAGGTGGACAATAATCGACAGCACAAGTTTGTCTTTCAAGCAAAGGAATACGTTTAGTGGGAAAATAAAATATATCTATGGTTTTCAATTACTTCAAAGCATAGATGAAAAAATTACCAAAAATATAAAATGTGTTAAAATCTCATTTGGACCGTCTGGACCTAGACGAAGAGTGACCAGCGATTTAGGGTGGAATAAAAACTTCAGTAAATCGGTAATACGACAGGCTTGACCTGAAAATAAATTTCCGTCACTTGAATCACTTGACTTTTGCAATTCCACACTGGCTAATCGCTACTCGTAGGAGCTTCGTGGTAGTTCTTCCTACGCTCGCATAAACATTCCTACCGACGCACGCCCACCCCGGGCAAAGGCAGCCGCAGAAAGCTCAAATGTTTTGATTCATACGTACCTGTAAATCATTCTGGCACCGGTCCAGTACAGCCAGTTTCGCTCGAACCGCTCTCCATCATCACCTTCGTACACCTGGAACGAGAAAAATGGGGAAAAGAAAAGTGGAATGAAAGAAGTTTGGTGGGCGCTGTGGCCAAAACACTCGTTACCGCGTTTCGTTCTCCCACACCCGATTTGTGTTAATTGAATTTTTGCAAACAAAATACTGTGCCAACCCATGTGCCAAACCGATGCCGGCTGTAGCGTCGTAATGCCCTCCTGTGGGGTGGACCGTGCATTTGCCACCGTGAAAGGGGGGGAAAAGTTTATTTGGATCGTTTATTTAATCTGATCAGCGGCGGGAAAGTGTACATGCACACAAACACTCCTACTGGCAGCCGGTGGAGTGAGTAATTTGAGCAGCCTGCCCTCCTGAGTAAAAGCAAACCACACGCTGCCGAACATCTTGTGGTGAGGGGTGTTTCGATAAAATGCAACCGAAGAAAGACGCGAAGCAGCGTCTGGCGCAGGCGAACCGGAGCGGGGGGCTGTGACCAAAGTTTATAGTTTACCGTGATTTACCGACTTTTGATGACTGGTGGGGAAATTTTATGCACACGGAGCGGTGGTAACTAGCCACCCCGAACGCCGGTTCCCGGATCTATTGATCGTTTCGTTAATGCTGACGGGTCTGTTCGCTTGCTGACGGAGTTATTATTGCGCCGTGTGAGGCACGTGTTTATTACATGCCAACATTAATGGGTCTTTCGGCAGTATGTGTGTGCGGGACTGGTTTTAACGAGATGCTTACCGCTGTAGCTCGCCACCGTAACAGATATGTTTAGAATGATAGTAGAAAAGCACGTCGTGCCGAAGTTATTTCGAAAGGTGCGAATGGAATTCATAAAATGTTTCAACAACTTCTTTGGACTTTGACTTCCGCTCGTTTGCAAGCTCTTGTTGAATGATTATAAACGTTTGTTATTTTTACTATGTTTATTATGTCAACTAAAGCTGTAGCTGTAAAGATTGCAATGATGTATGGACGATTCTTGAAGGAATGATTTAAAACAAGCATGCATTTTTTTTATTTAGAAAAAATCACTTATCTAAAGCGATTGGTTGCTTTGTAATAAATTTTCATCGGCTTTTAATCACGCTGGATCATCGGAGACCGATTCCGATTGATCGTTAATATTTTACGACCATTCAATTTACGTCTTCCGATTTCCGTCTTCCGCCAAACGTGTTGGTGCTGTGAGGATAATGGAGAAATTTAAAGGTCACATTCAAGCGGTGGGATGCTTCGTTCTTTCCAGCTGGTTTCGCCGACTGGAACGAAAGCGTAGCAAAGTTATTCGCCTGGAAAGTAATAGAAGCGGACAAAGCTTCCCTTTCTAGGCACGCTAGGAAGCGAACGCTCCGAGAGTCTGTAAAATTTGGGCCTACCATTAAAATTCAGTTTCCATTCGGCAAACAATGTTTTCGAATTTTCCCTTTTCCGCTCGGTGGTTACTAAATGAGACAGTGCGTCAACACTCTCATTTGTCACCTGCCCTTGCCGCATGTTGGTAGAAGGTTTTGGTAAGCAATATGGAGTAATGCAACGGACGGTCGGAGTTAATGGTTCGTTGAAATGGACGGCCATAATGGGGATTGATTTTACGAGATATGATGAGTGGCTCCGGCCGGTGGGATGGCATGGCAACCTTTTTTTTTGTACAAATTGTTTTGGCTATCCGAAAGTGTGTTTGGGGGGCATTTGTGTTGGGAGGAGGGATTAAAACTGAAAAAATTAATAAATTTAAATGGACCAGCAGGTGCGAGCAAAAGTTGGAAGGTCTTTCATGGTGAATTTATAATACCAGCTGGGATTAAACTTTTTGGAGAGTTTTTTTTTTATTGTTCATTTGGCATATATGTTATCTATTTTGGCAAACACAGTTTCAACACTATTGATGTGATCTTTCAAATGTGCAACGTTTTGTACAATTTTAGCTATCGTTATCAAATATTGTGTTTGTAAAGAAACAATCCAGCATTAATAAAACCAATTTTTTAAATTTTTTTCGGTTTTGCATATTTTAATGTTTGACATAAATAAATAACGTAAACTATTCTAGTTCAAGAAATTTTTATTTACATAACTCTGTAAAATTATTAAAAATTCACTTGAGCCATTTTGCAATGTTTCAGTGTTTAAGCTATCTATGGTTAAATTATATTTTGAAAACTAGAACACTATGTCTGTTATGTCTGTTGGCACATTTGAATTATAATGCTCGCATAAAAAAGCTTGTTGAATGCAAACGATGCTTTATTTATCAGAGAAGTAAATCCACAATTTTACTAGAATATAGAAAAAGGTAGTATCAGCGCCACTCAAAAATGTGACTTTTGTACAATCGAACAATCTTGTTCGCTTAATAACTTCACTATGAAGAAAAACGCTGCCTTAAATCATAGCCTTTCAGCGAAAGGGTTGTGACAATCATTCGTTAGCTGAGGTAATACACGTTCAATATCCTCCACAAACTTGGACGCACGCACAAAGACACGCATATCAGATATTTCTTCGTCGGTTTTTACAACACGAAAGCGGGTTGTACATCTTATTGTGACTGGCGATGAAAGGTGGTTTCATTACGATAATCCACAACGTCTGGCAACGCATTAACACTCCGATCATATCGCATCGTTCCAAGCCAAATATACATGGCCAGATCTTCTTGTGTATATAATGGAAGTAACAGGGTGTAGTCTTTTATGAGCAGCTTCAACCATGTGGAAAAGATCACAGATGAGGTATATCAACGCCAGTTGATGCGTTTGTTGCATGATAACCCTCGCTCACATGCACCAGAACATACTTAGAAACCCACATTGTACCTTCCCATTACTATCTGTTCCGACAAATGTAACTTAATTTGTAATCCGACCACAACTACAACTATTACAATAAAGTCTAAAAGCGAATCGAAAAAGTACTTTACTTGGAAAGCATGGGAAAAGTATTAGAAAGCTGTGGAATATATGTTGATGCTAGAATAAATAACCGATTGTTCAGAAAAAAAAATCAAATTTCCAGTGAAAAACACTAGTTATACCTTTATGTGTTGTTGTTTCTGAATATGAATCGTAGCATTCTACGTCCTAATGGACTGTTTAAATTACTCAGATGTTACTAAGATGTTAAATTACTCCAAACTCTCCTAGCAAACAATTGATAAGAATTTTGAAAAAAAACAACATTTCTAGAAGCTTCTAACTATTATTTTACAAATACGACTATTGATGCTTTCTTGCTTTTAGTACATTTCTAAATAGTTTCTACGATTATAAAGCTGCTATGAAAATCTGCGGAACAAAAACCTTCAGTGTAGAAAATGAAAACAAAGCATTTATTACGCTATCCCAGGTAATAGATTGTATGTGTCACAACCAGAACGTGTTGGGTGGACGGGATGGATATGTAATTCATTTTATTCCAAACTAGGGACACACGACACGTGCTTGTGAGTTTGGGGCAAGCCACACTAGCACCACAAAAACCATACCCTTCATACCGAACACTTTAAGAGAACCGACGGAGTAAAGTGCGGTTAGCGGATTGACGGTGCCAGTCCCACGAGATATTATATCGACATACCTTGTAGACGCTAATGATGTACCCGGTGGAAGGTGTTTGACCCTTTTTCACGCTCCCAATCTCGTTCGGTGCAAGTGCCAAAGGTGGTCGGCAAATGGATGCCACCTCACTATACAGGTCGAGCGTGTGGGCTGCGGTGTAGCGCGTGTTCTTTGGCTCGAACTTCGACAGCGATGCGCCACGCACGCCGGTGTAGAACATGGCGGGATCGGTCTGGGTGGTGTTTATCACATAGTACGCGATGAAAGGAAACTCGGCTGCAAGGGAACGGATTGACCTGGATGAGTGTTTGGTTTGGCAAGATTTAGTTGTACTGTGGACTTACCGGAACTACGCTCCATGTTGGCGAGCAGCATCCCACCGACGGCATTGTTACCCTGCTGGACCTCGTTTAGAAGCTCGGACGCAACGGCTCGCTGCTTCATGAGCGGGTGGGCTAGGGGCGACTCCAGCAGCGGATCGATCGGCTCGAGCGGGCTCATCAGGTGGGCTAGGATGCAAATTTTTGGATCGGACACTTCGAGTACGCTGAGTGGCCCGACCTGCGACTGGTCGGCCGTTTCTGGCGTTGGAAGCTGCTGGAGAAACGCACAATGAAGCAAGGTGAGCGTACCTAGAGTCAATTACAGAGCCGAAATTTCGTTTGCTACGGCTGAAAAAATCATGACAATTTAAAGTCTAAGAGCGACATAATTATGCAGGAAATTAAATATTTTAATTAGAAATATCTTGGTGCTGCGTTAAGTCCAACGGAATATGATGTAGCTTCAACACATGTAGCGCAGCTATGATTAATGGAAATGTTCAAAGTTAATTACATTTCTCAGAAAAAAAAAATCCGAAAAAATCTGATCTGGTCTATATTCATACATATTCATACAAATAAACAATTATTAAAGAAACAAAAAGTTATGTTATGTATGTATATGTAGTTTAGTATATGTCATTAATATGTGAAAAAATGAAATTGTCTTTTAATGAAATTTTATGAAAATTTTCTTTTAAACAAAATAATCACATGAATTTGCACTTTTTATAATCATGAAGTGATTTTGATTATAAAAACGATTTTGATTTATCATTTTTAAGAAAAAGTGTGAGTAAAGTTACGCCGCCGAGCAAACAGTAGGTTATCTTCATTTCATCCATGCATTTACCGGAATTCCAGCCGGCAGAAAGCGGTCCAAGCTGTGCACCGGAATGATGAAGCAGTCCTTGTCTAGGGTGGCCAACGAGATTGGTTCACTTCGGGAACTGACGAAGCCCCCGCTGCCCGGTTGCCCTCCGAAGCTTACTGCGGTGTGGTGGAGCAATTTATTTATGTGTTTATGTGTGTTTTTTCCCAGCCGATTTTGCCGTGGTTATCCATCCGGAACATCAGGTGTGAGAAGAATACCGACGAGCAGCAAACAGGAAAGAAGGAACAAAGAAAAACGGACCGTTAGACAATTTTGGAATTGTGAAAGAGCAAAAAAAAACGGCATCTATCCCAGCAGCCTGTACAACGGTAGCAAACACACAAAAATGATACAAAAAACATAACTCTCAAATATGCACACGTGTACTTGCGATGCAGCAATTACGCTTTTATGCTGTTTATTTCGTTGGCCATATTTTGGCAAATAGCACATAGAAACACACAAATGCAAACGAAGCGGGAAAGAAACACTGCACCAAAGCTCATCTGTACCCCGAAAGCCTCTTAGCAATAAATCAAGCAAAAAACGAGAAAACAACTCGTGCTTTGGTTAGAGAGAGCGAGAGAAAGAGAGAGAGAGAGAGAGAGAGAGGAGAGAGAGAGGAGAGAGAGAGAGAAAGTGAAAGGAATAGAACAAACAGAACGGAAATAAGCGTCCGGTAACCGTTTCGATTAGGTCGAATAATAATTCACTCGTAAAAAAACGGTCCTGGTACGGCTGGCAAATTTTAGGCAGGCAGGTAGAATGAGGAGAAGCCAGCTAACCACACAAGCATAAAACTGCAAACCGGATGAACGCTGTTGAGCTTCGAAAGAGAATTAGTGAGGCCAAAGCGCAACTGAGGCGCATCATAGTCAGAAGCCATTTGAAGATTAATTGTGGATTGATAATGTCGTTTTCGTAAGCACCGAATATAATTATTATGCTATTGTGTGTTGTACCTAATTGTACTCCTTTGTTATAAATTCAATTGATGATTGTTCCATTTCACTTCAAAGGCATATTTACTTTTGATATCCGAAGTCTGATTGAGAAAATAACGATCAAAATATTACGGACTGGTCGGCATAGAAAGTTATAACCTCTGCAAAAGAGGGGAAAAGATGATAAATTGATGACTGCACTCTCTGTTTCGTGTATCTATGAAGGGTATATACTTCGTAATTGTTGGACATTTTAATGCAACAAAACATCTGAAAGGAATGCTATGTGTGATAGGTAGTTAAAATAAATCGTAGCTAAACAATTTTTTATTCAGCTTGTACTTTCATGTGTAAACACTGGATATATGTGACTAGGATTTTTTGGAACGATATTTTAATGTTGTAAATTACAATTTATATTTAAAAAAAACTAAAAAAAAAGTTTTCATCTTTAGATGTGCTACTGTACAGACGTTGACGAAAGTATAGCGAAGCATTTAGTAAAGCAATTGATATTTTAATTAAAAAAGCAATTAATTCACTCGAAATAAAAGCACTGCAAGTGTGAGATTTACATATCGCGGTGTTTTTCAAAACGTTTATAATGTTTTCCTACCCATAATGTATTAGAATAAAATCAAGATATAACTAATTTTGTGATAGCACTATTTATTCTCCAATAAACCATTAAATTGTAGTAGTTTTAAGTGATTAATACATATCTTGAACCAGAGTAACATCGAAAATAGGCCATCGTCATCAGCAAAACATCTTTCAAAAGAATTTTAATCTACAGCACACTAAGGAACACATTTTAGAATCAACTTTTCGTTTCGTTTCAATTTTCCAGCTGCAACCTTACTGTGTGTGCTGGTTTCATTGGCGTCCGGTTCAAAGAGGTTATTAATTTAGTTCAGCCATGGCGCTGCACCTCGTGGCAAACGATAGGCCCATGCCGTTGTCTTGCACTGACATCAAAGCGGGCCAAAGTATCGAACGTTCTGATTCTGTCTCCACCGTGTCTGTGCGAGGTGCATGATGTGACGATACACCTGCCGGCAGCACACGGTTGACCTCGAAAAATCATTCCCATTCCGGTCACGGAAGGATGGTTCAATCACGGAAGAACGCTGCTGAGTGCACAAACAAAGCCAAAGCTTTAAACAGCGCGGAGAAGGGACGGGAGGGCGCCCTATTCTGGAACGCTTATCTTCAATGTGAAGTGATTTTGTGTTTTGGTTTCGTATAAAAACACACAGAAAAAAAAACAACAGATAACACAACAACACGGAGGACATGAACGAAAACTATAAAATCCATTGCAAAACAAACTCAGACGGTGCCCCAGTTGGGGGAATAGTGTTACATTTTTCATCCGATGCGATTCGTTTGTAACATTGCTCTAGGCTACGGTGCACTTTTCCGTGATCAAACATTCAACAAAAGCGAGCGCACCATGAAATAGAGCGTTTTTGAAAGACGGAGAGAGAAAGAGCTAAAAAAACAACTACCACTAAAAAGCACCTCAAACAAATGGCCGACTTAAATCCACCTGGTATCGAAGGCTGGTGTTGTAGATAAAAAAAAAGTGTTGGTAAGTTTGGCAAACCGTGACACCGTGTTTGCGCCTACGATATGAGCTATAGAGTGATAGCAGTTAAAAACGACCATGGAGCGGTATTAGTCTATGCTTGTTCACGAAAACAACAAAATCACAACGCTGTAGTGCTACAGACGAACGTAAACACGGCAACTCTCAGTAGAAGGCTTTAATTTTGAATGACCTTGTTAGTAAGCTCGAGGTCAGGCAGACCTCAAAGGCTGTCCGTGGTTAGTTGTTTGTCCACTTTGTCATCTACTCGATGTGCGTTTTGTCCGACTGAAACGTACTGTTTATCAAATTATTCCGGACTTTTGCACGGTTCGATGCTTTTCGTGTTTTTATGTTTTGTTAATTTTACGGGAATTTTTAAAAAATAATTCTACATATTCTAAGTCTCAGGTCAGCTTATATTATTTCAAGTACTTCTTGCAATCGGTTAAATTTTGATTAAAAAATTCAAGGATACAAATACATAATATCATAATGCATAATTAGGCACAATAGCATTATTTATGTCAATGTTCGGGAAATTATTTATGAAATGTTTATTTTCTTTATTATGGTTAATTTTGAAAGAAACAGTGTTTCATATATAGAACATATATGTGATACACATAATTGAAATATTTCAATGCAGAAAACTCTATGAAATACCTTTTCCAACTTGAACAGAATATAAACACAACATGACAATGAGCACACTGTTCGTAGAGAATAATAATCGACGTAGCAACCCTAGCAACCGAAAACACATAATTCACGCTGTGCGTGGCCGTATGGGTACGTGCCATAAATAGTACGAATAGCACAATGAACCGATGATATCTTATCACGCATCACGTCGCTTTCGCCAGTTAATGGATATCATTAGTGCATGGCCCTGCGGCAATAAGACACCGTAATGCAGCGCTATAAATATTCCCAACATCACTAATCAAGCATACCCTCTCCTGCCGTACGCTTATTCAATAATGCACGAAGCACGGTGCTGTCACCTGGAAGAAAAATGTCACTCATGGTTGCTACTGGGACCACCTGGGAGGAATGGACAGCAAGAACCGTTCGGAAGAAACGTGATAGAATCCAACTGCTGGCGATGAATGTCGTCGATGCCGTCCACCCGATGGGACGACATTAGGATGAACTAAGCAGCTAGTTATATTGTTGTTAAGCAGATTGTTAAAACAAAAGCCGCATCCATTGTCTCGCAAATCAAGCTCGGCATTATCACACCATGCGATTTCCCTCGTAGGAATCCGTCGGCAGATATGGGTTAGATATGGGAATGTTGCTTTGTTTCGTGGTGTACGGTGCAGTCAAGTGTGTGGTGTGTGATCGGTGGTGTGCGTAATATGCTATCAGTTTTTTTTTGTTTTCAGATGTTGCTGAATATGTTTTAGGCTATTGCTGAGTCTATGAGTGGGAATCGGTTGAAATCGGTTCAAACCTTGCCTGGCGGTGGGCACCTCAGGCACCCGTCGGTTAGCGGCAATCGGGCCCCATTTCATCATAGACGCGGAGGGTCTACGGTCTACTAGCGGTTGCATGGGTGCATCCATATCAGAGTACGTGGTGGGTGGCGTTTGTGGGGGTAAGGTAAAGCCCGAGATGGGCGTGCAGCGAAGCTCTGGAAGAACATAAACGGGTTTCGTTGGGTTGGAGGTCTCTAAAATGTGTTTTTCTTCAACTATACACTCGTGGGTACGGCAGGACGTTGAACTTGTTTGACGGAATGGCGGCAGTTGGTTTGCTATAGCTGCTTGTATTTTGTTCCATTTCTTGGAAGCGATAAATGTGAAAGTGATACAGAACTGGGAACACTTCAACACAGCAGTGCAGAACGGACAGACTATCTGTATGCAAAGTATTTACAAACAAATTGGATATGGGTTGAGTTTGTCTTCTAGTATTTTCATAATTTCCTGTGCAGGCTTACAGTAGTAGAAATAAATCTGTTTATCTGCTATCTGCTTTTTTCATTCAGTCACTTTCCTATCCAATTGTACGATGAACTTCTTTTATTAACCAAAATTTGAACGTGTATCACAACACGATTCATGTTTATTATTTTTTTTTAAGTTTTACTAGTAACGGCCTGACAGTATTATTAATTATTTTGAATTAAATTAAAAATATGTTTTTTTTTGTTGGATATTTGTTTCGAATTTATTTAAAATTAGCATTAAAAGCGCCAAGTTTTGTAGATTAGATCATTTATAGTAATTTTGCTTAAAAACACGTGACTGTAGTATTCTGATTACTATACATCGAATTTTTGTATACAAAAAGTTCTACTATTCTTCCATTATCTTTTATTTTTTATAAACAGTTCTTTCTTATGGTGCCATGTAAAAACAGAAAAAGTTGCCATTGAAGTATATCTACAAAAGTTTTCGAAAGCAACTCATTTACAGCTCGCATTTCTGTCACTGACGTCGTAAGTCTTGATTGCCGTCGTTGCACACTTGGATGTGCATCTATGAGCGGAACAGTAAATGCACTTAGTGTAGCCTGTAATTTACCACACGAGCGCAGCACCGTCAACAAACCACGGTACGATAGCCACATAATCAAATCGCCGTTTGGCGTCGGATAATCGACTGGTGGCAGGATATCGTGCAAGTTATGCCTTCATTAACAAGGTGAACTTTTCAGTACGCTTGAATGATGATATATTCCATAGCGGCATGTTTTATACTTCTTTTCGTTGAATTTCGATTTGTCAATCAAGTGTTCGAAATAAATTGTGAGAATGAGCTAGTCTACAACCTGATTTGTTCGAATACTAAGTGTAAATTTAATAAAAAACATGAAAAGGAATCAATTTAAAATAAATGGATGATGCTTTCTCTCTCTGGAATTTTGTGTTTTTTTTTTTACTTTAACTCTTCTAAATATGATGCACTAGAATCTACTCAACCCATTCCATTAGTTTTTAATTGCACATGGGTAGCATAAGACCAGCTC
>JXWZ01006811.1:0-11421 GCA_000956215.1 Anopheles farauti No. 4 | reverse complement strand
GAAGGAAAACTTATGCTCATATTGTTCACCAGTCAACCAGCCAACAATCGGAGTGTCGGAAGAGCGAATCCCCAGGTGCTCGGGGAGGGAGAAACCAGGCCCAGGAAGATTTTGTTTATTTGAGATCCGCAGAGAGATATGGCTTCCAGCTGGCGTTGCTTCAACATCGATGCGTCAGTGTTTTCAGGCTGTGCTGTTTGTTTATAATTATTGAGAAACGCGCCGAGTAAGCACGGTTCAACTTTTTCGCCACCCTTGGGCCCTCCACAAAAGAGGGTCGGCAGGAATTTGGAATGAGATCGAAAATCAACAGGTAGGATCGAGTTTCGTTCGCAATGTTGTTCGATCAAACATAATGGCCGATGATGAAGGATGGTGTGTGAGATTGTGTGTTTTTACGAAAAATGATTTAATCAGGACGTCCGCATGAGAGAAACCGAAATTGGATGGAAGAACTTAAATCGATCGGAAGTTCACTTATCCGCTGCGATTTAATTTCATGCCTCAACGGAAGAGCAACGTGTGCTCAAAACACATGAACCACCCGCTACATCTGCACGTGGAAAGGGATAATATTTGTTCAACATGTATCACACATGAAGGAGTTAATCGAGCCGAAAAGGTGACTTTTTCCCTCTCTTGAAAAGCTTTAATGCCACGCTATCAGAAACTGGCACACGTTTGCATGTTGTTTTCCCTCCGTGGCAGGTGCTTGTGTCGGTTTGTGTCATTTTACTTTCCAGTTGAACGAAAATGGGTTGTTTTACGTCGTGCTGCTGCGTTACTTGCTGCGGTTGGTTAGGGGCCGGTGTGCTCATTTCAACCGCACGCCTGAGAGGACTTTTATGGTGTGCTCCTCCGGTAGTGCCTTTGTGCAGGCTCCTTAATCAGCGTCGTAATTACGAACGCGACGTGCGACGTGGGGTTGTCGGGCGTCAGGTCGGGGTTAGTTGTTTAATCCTTCCACACTTTGGGCGGTAATTTTAATTACATTCACGGGCAGGAAGCAACATGCGCCCAAGGAACCGTGAGAAAGAAACTTTCCTGAAGAGACCAGTGGTGACGGCGACCATTACTTTCTCTGGCCAAACCAAACGGTCGATGGTCATGTACGCGGTAGCAACACAGCGTGACGTGAGAGCTAATCAAGACGCACTTAGGTAAGATTAGTCTTTCGTCTTCATAGTGTAGCGCAGGGATTCCTTATTCTCTCGCCCCATATTCTCATCACTCACCGTGCTGGGCAAGGTGTTGAAGGGTTCCTGTTGATGGAGGTGTACGGGATGGTTAAATTATGACCAACGGGCATCATCACACCAATTGCAGGACGTTTACGGTCGTTTTTGGATCTCGTTCCCTTGGGAAGGGCAATCTAAACCGCGCACATGACGTGGGCAAAATAGCAACAGGATCTGTTTGCTTTAAAAAAAAAAGAGCAGGAAACGATGAGCATACTTTTATCGATCCATCCTCCATTCCACACCCACACAAACTACTCCGTGCCGTGGCCAAAAGAACTGCCAAATGTTTCAAGGTGTTTTTAGGTGCTGCTTGCAAAAAAAAACAGCCAACAAAAAAACCTTTAGAAAACGATGCAATCTATGAAAAGGCGAAAAATGGTGAAGGAAACACCCGCTGCCTTCGCAAACTTTTGCGTCCCGTTGAAAACCCTTTCGACGGGCCGAGGTCAATCACACACACACACACACACACACACACACACACACGCATGCTCGTGCACACAGGTTAATTCCCTCAACTTCCAGCCTTCGGTCCAAGCTCCGAAAAGGTCGGCGGTAAAATTTGATTGGCATGGCTTGTCCGATATGTCAGACCCCAAAAGCAAACAACATTTTGCATAGCGAATTTGCGGAGTAAGGCATCTGTTGATCTAGGGTTAGTGGGGCTAGCAAGTGTGTTCTTTAGAAGCTACCGGTAAAGCCGTGTAAAATTAAGCGGTAAACAACCGACAACAAGGCACGGGCGGACGAATTACACGGCGAATTAATGTTCGAAAAGTGTCATAAAATTCCCAAATCCCAAGCCGATGAGTCAATCACAAAACTTGTGGGCCGGCCGGTTTGCCTCAAAACCCGGAAAAGTATGTTCCGGAAAACGTTTATTACCATCGTGTCAAATTAATGCCTCCATTTCCAATTACTGTTGATTTGCAAAAGATTTGTGTGAAATAGATCCAACTCGCTTCCATTGACACTTTGAGAGAACATCACCGGAAGCTGCGGTCGAGCGTGAATAAGTGTTGCGAACAGAAAAGGCAAAATAAATTCTTCCCCAAGATAACCCTGAAGGAGGAGCATTTCGTCGAAGGCGAAGGTTAGGGCCAGTCGCGTGTACGACTGCGGTGCCCATCCCGTACACGGTCCATCGCATTGTTTATTCTTTCGTTTATGTTTTCTACAGATTAGAACAACAGCCGAAAGTATGAGCGAGAGCGAAACGAAAACAAAAATGACCGATTACGGATGTAAGTCTGTCGGAAGCGAACAAGCGAACTTGTCTACTAGATCTACAAAAAGAAACGTTCCGTTTTAGAAGGGGCATTCCATTTCAAGCGATTCGGGAGTTGTATCTAGTTCCATAAAGTTATGGAAAAGGAACAAAATACTTCATGCATCGTTTTAAACTTCCTTTTCTTCGAGCTCTGTTCCCCGCACGTTCACCGACCGCGCCAATTCTATTGTTGAATTATTCAATGTTTACTTAGATGAAAGTTTCTATCTGTGCACCTAATATAGACCTGGTGGGAAGGAGCAAAAAGAAAACACGAAACCATGTGATTGTAATCAACAAAATTGCAGCACACTTTCGGGAAAGGTCCAGAACCGGCTCACACTCTGACTCTAGCCACCGTAAATCATTTCTCACTCGCACGGAGTGCGAAATAATAAATGAAGTGTGTGAACCGAGTGTGACCGACAAAAAGCAGATAAATAGATAGTAGTCCATCTGGAGCGCCGAATTTTGCTTTCCGGTGCTGCAGAGACTTCCGATCCCCATATGGCTATAGACGATTTCTTTGTTTTCCGCACGTATCGCGATAGCTGACAGATTTTGCTTCTGTTCTTCTGTTTTGGATGGCTATTTTTCACTGCCGGCAGGCAGCGTCAATTCTAGTCAGCGTAACTGGAATGGGACATATTGGTAAAGAAAGTTGTATGGAGATTTTCCGGCATCTCAGGGCACGAAACAAAATCCACCACCACTCTGATCAACCAGATTTGGGCAACATATCGTTGCGACCGACGGATACAAAATCGGAGAAAATTTCATCTGCAAAAGGCGATGTAAAGTGGCAAGAGAAACTAATCTCAGTAAGCGTAGTTACAACAATGGTGCGCAGGAAGCAGGAAAGGAAATAAACACGGACGGTGCCCCTCGTTAGGATAGAAACGCGACAAAAATAAACACCCGCAACCAAAAAGACCAACCCAAAAAAGCAAAGACTCCACCGCACACCGCAAAACATGCGGCTAGAGGTACGTTGTCGAGTAAACACAGCGGAAACAGAACGTTCTATTGCAGATAAGCCGCAAAAACATGGCATTTGTCGTGGTTTATTCTGGGTGTGCTGTTGAGTTTGCTCGGAGCTGGTAGAGATTTTTCCGTTCCACGAACGTCATCGTCTCAGCGTTGATCATCAGCGTTGTCATCAGTACCGTACCGATGGTCCTGGTCAATCTAAATGACCACTGGCAAAATGAAACAAGATGCTGCTGGCTGGCTGGCAAGATTCTGGGAAGAATTTGGGCACTCCGTGAGCCATCATGTGGTGGTGTCACATTACCACACGGAAGGTCAAAGTTGAACTGATGAAAATGGTGAAATAATAAATAACGACTTGTGCTGCGTACAGATCGTCTGTTTGTGCGTCTGTTTTTTTGGTGGGAGGAGGAAAAGAAAACCGATTTTTCTCACCAGGACCAGCCTCGAAGGATGGGTAGTTCTCGAACCCAAAACGATTTGCTCTCTGAGGTTGCCTCAGGCCCAAAATCGGATAAAATATGTGGTGCTCATAAAACAGCGACACTGGCGGAACACATGATGGCCACACAACAACAGACCCGCGCCGAAATGGTACGTGGAAAGCGATGAGAAATAAAATTTGCCCAGTGGGTGGAAAATTGTAAATTATTTTATCTCATTGAGCCGACGCTCGGTGTGTTTTACACTGGTTTGCTTGCTCGCCGATTTCATGCTGTGTACTATGTTGTCCTCCGGGCGGAAGGATATAAATGATTAAAATTTCGTTGGGCTTTAGCCGAGAGGAACAATCGACCCACATTTAAGCGTTCCAAAGCGCTCTCCTTCCGGTATCTCATCATCATCATAGCTGCGTAAGAATCTAATGGCGAGTTATGAAACTGCTGGACTAAGAAGGAAGTACGTCAAATCATCGTTGGGAAACGGCAATTCGGGAAGAACGTGTGCCATTAGAGGACAATTGCTCTCCAGAAGGACTGTCTATTATGATGCTCGCCTGTTAAAGGACATTAAGCAAGATGATTTCGAAACGAAGTCTGCTACAAGTTCCCAGAAAGTAGAAGAATAATCACATCCCTAATGATGGAAGGATTTGGACGACGTCGTGCTGCACTTACTTCTGCGTGCTTTTCTTGTGGTAAACTTTTGCGTGTGATGGTGTTGCTGCGGCTGGATTTCGATTTTTCCCGGCCCGGCCGGTCACGTGAAAACTAATTAAAACGAGGTTCCACGCTCGCCTCCGCGGTTCACGAACGTGCGCGGAGCCGTTTTCACATGCATGCACACATAAATCTGATCAACATTCCGACACGCACTAAACACACACGCACACGTACACACTAGTACAGAGAATATCAGAATCAGCAATGCGAGTGTGAGGAAATCCCGAAAAACTTCAAACGGGGAAAGTAGCGTACACGTCGTGCAGTGTGAACCGTTCTGTGGCCGAAGAAAAACTGAACCGAACACCACTTGGCGCCGAATGCAAAGGGATGCTTTCCCGGAAGCTATTCGCCGACACTATGGGCTCGAGTAGGAACATGTCTTGGAAAAATAAATATTATTTTTCTTGTTTTAATCGATTACTTCTTATGTTTTACTTGTTTTATGTTCTATTTGTTTTAATATTTGGAATAAAAAAAAAGACCACTTGTGATTGCTCGTTTGACTATCGAAATCGAATAGACCATGTATCAGTGCTGAAAATTGTGCTGTAAAAAGAACACTTTTGTTGAGCTTAACTGGAAAAGAATTGCATCAAATTAGAAATGGACTGTTTTGCTCATTTATGACCACTCGCGTCCGATCGTGCGTAGTTCCATTTGGTGCGTTTTCCGGATTTCCCACTGCTGTTCCATCTGGCGCTGCGGTAGCGTAAACCAACCACGGCCCGACGGCAAAATCACAGCGCCAAAATGTAATGGAACGTGCAGCGACTGGAAACTTTCGGTGGAACAGGTTTTAATTTCGAGAAATGGTTTCGGTCCCACAGCTGGGATTCTGGGCATAAATGTAGTAACATTGAATTTCAGTAAAATTTTCTGATAGAGAAGTAATACCAAAGGTACAGAACATGTATCCAAATTAAACCGAAGTGTGCTCTTGACCTTGATCCATCGGAGTCAGATAGCAACAAACAGCATCCTTGCATGATGTCGGCTTCTATGGAGCGGTTTTCAATGAACCTATGCCCTCCGTCTCCCCACGGAAACACAAAGCGGTGAATGCTCAAAACTCATTGAAATCGAAATGATGACATCTACGTCGCGGATGTGCTTTCCCAACAGACAAATGATTTTATTATAAACGCCCGCATTCCCTTGACGTGCGGCGTAACTCCAGCACACGGTTGATGACACAGTGAAGTGTTTATGGACGAACATGAAGATGATGATGATGATGATGATGATGATGACGATAATAATGCTTGTTGGTGTTAAGGGCTTTGATTGTGACAATCCTGACACAGTTTCGGTGGAATGCGATTGAAGGTAGACAAACAGCGTAACACAACATGTTTGGAAACCATCGCGGGCCTATCGATTCGATCGATATTTGCTTACATTTCATCGGATAGACATTTCGTGCACTGTGCAATATGACCCAGAGCGGAAGAATGTTCCCGACATCATTAGTCATTACAATCTTTTTTTTGGTAGGATAATAAACCATGTAAGAAGGGAGTGATTCGTTTCATTAACTTGAAACTTCTATACGACAATATCACGTTCAATCTTTAGCTCATGTTTCCATCCCAACAACAAGCATCCCCCTAACGCCTTTCACCTGTATGGATTTTCCACAATAGGCGGCGCTGCTATCGATCCGGGCTCGATGTTAGTCAAATTGAATTAGATTTTCAATCTGCACTGTTGTCGACCCTGAAAAAGAGATGCCCTCCGGAACGGAGGGACTCTTATTTCGAAAGTCGAATTTTTTTTTTCATCGAAGCGTCGCTCTCCAACGATATGTTGGGAGGTGTTTTATGGTGATGGTGATGTACGTCATGGTTCCCATTCTTCGTTCGCATCACACAGAGGTTGAGAAGAATCATATTGAAACCGTGGAACATATTGGAACCGAGCGAGACCGGAAAGCAAATTACAAACCAAAGCTCCTCCAGTGCACTGGGTGAACATGGCGAGATTTGGTGATGAATTATGTAACGTACGGGACAGTACAGTTGGAAAGGGTGGCGATAACTTCGTTCCTCGCTTAATGTTCAACAACAAAAAAAAAAAACGAAGGATCATTCCGCTTCATCGTTAGATCTTCGGCATTTGTGTCAAAAGAAAACTGTTTGTAAAAAGTGTTCAAGAGTTGTCTACGATTCTTGCTGTGATGAGAAACGTTGCCTTTTCTTTTATTATATCGCAGACATATACCCTTGGCATCTGTTGCTGGCATTGCATCGCGGCGTTTATTTTATTTCGTTTATTCGTGCAAGCTGCTATCATCACGACGATGGTACGGTAAAGTAGCCCCGAAGGATTGTCTCGAAGGACGCAACTAAAAACTCGTGGTTGTTTCCTTCATCCGGAGATGCGAAATGATAGTAGCTCATGTACATCACCAGCGCACGCGAGTCATGTCCACCAACCGCTGGGTCATTCAAACGCCCGCGACACACAGCACCCGGCGAGAGTGGAACGACATGACCGGGTGAATAATTTATGGCCTTATGTGTGCGTGTGTGAGTGACTTGCACCTCTGGTGGCAACTGGTTTATTGGAGGCGGTGGGAATATGACGCCGAATTTGCGATTAGAGTCTGGAATTATGAATGAGGGTTTGCGATGATGATAGCTTCACCTCTCTGTTGGAGTCCGATAGCAAGGCATACTGATGTGCAGTAACATTTTTCAATTAATCTATGTCACATAAGGGTTTTAATATGTCTAACAACGAACAAGATTGGATGTCGCATAAACTTTTAGTACGTCGCTCTAGAGAACGTTCCTACCAGCCATTATTGTCGGATAATTCTCGTTCATTGATTAGGCAACTCCTCCGGCAACTGGCCACAGACTATTGTATTGTGTTTCACTCAAAGCCTCATCACGGGCACCCTTCACCGTACGACATTGATTCCAGTTCGCCACCCACCGTACTTAAGCTTATTACTAATCTATTATTCAGCACACCGGTTCCATCGATTCCGTCGGATCGACTTTTCCTAATCAGCTTGCGGTAATTGTGCCGACCGACAGCTTACGATCGGGACTAGGGGAACACCCGTTCTAGTAGTAGCATGCGAGATAGTTCCCCGTCATATAGAAACATACGTGTTGCATCGAACGCCTAATTATCCACCGGTCGGTTGTGCCGTATACAGTTGCAACAGCACCATTAGAGCTGGAAATGATACTAGTTTTCAGTGCGCTATCGTCAACAGTGTCAAATAATAGTAAATAATTATTCCCCAAGCAAAGCATTCCAACGTCTGTGGACGCAAACCAACCTTAAACTAGAAACTAAAATTTGACCTTAACCTCAAACCTCGACAGAAGTCGAGAGCTTGCGTTCTAAATGAGTTCCCCGGAGTACTCTAAAACCAAGGGTGGTCTCCTTTAGGAATAATGTAATTTTCTTGTTTGGATGAAAGCCAACAAATTTTTGGTTCACCTCCGCAGCTCCAGAATGATAATTATTCCGTTGTTGTTTTAGTTATTTGTATGCTCACTAGCTAGCTGGTCGTGGTCAGTCGACAATGGTTGATTCGGTCTGGTTGATTAGGAATTGTTTTTACTTTTTTTATTATCATGAAAAACACAACTCTTGTCGATAACTTCTTCTTTGAAATGGCCTAAAGCTTCTTCGAATACCCTCATCAGATATGTGGGTTCGGGGAATATATCGTCCTAATGGCTTCACACCCAGCTCTCCACTAGCAGCACATCTTCAGAATTAATTGCGGTTTAACGTTGACCATTCCAGGAGCACTATCACCCACCCAGATCAAAGTGGCGACTCACTTCGGCGTTCCTCCGGGGTGCTTAAGGATCAAGTGTCAAGTTATCAAGCCATCCGGATGTCTTCTTCCCCTGTAGTGTCTGCTTGCTCGGCGTTCACTTTAAACCTATATTTATCTTTTCCATCCTCTCCGCCCTGGTTAATTTCTCCCCATTACCTGGCTAAAACCCCTGGGGTGTTTTGTTGGCCCCTATGGCGTGTTGCCCGCAGCGAAAGCGTCGGCATTCAATAGGTCTTGTAGTCATTCAACATTCGTGAAATATTAATTATCAATTTTGTCCCTCCGGGTGACGGGTATCGTGCCCGTTCCGTGTCAATTTCGTTCGTCGTCTTGCTGTGTGTATGTGGAAGGTGGATGTCATAGTAAAAGTATTTCTAACCTAACCCAAGACATGAACCACGTCGGCGTCTAGCATGGACACATATTGGAGCAGCAAAGCAAACAGAGGAATACATCAAAGGGGAAGGATGAAAATAAGGCGGAAATATAGACGGTACTTACTGCTTCCGCTGCTACTACTTCCGCCTCCGCTGCCTCCTGCTATCCCTCCGCCTGCAACCGCACCACCCAAGCTGGTGCTACCGCCACCCGGTGTGACTGCGCTAGTAGCCATTGTAACTTCAGGATTTCCGGATAGAGAAGATGAAATGATGTGTGGACCGACGTGCTGCTGAGCGCTTGTTATAGCCAGTCGTGGAGTGTTCCTGTTTTTTTTTGCTCTCCGCTACTTAGTCCTAACCCTTAACACGCCATCACATTTCTTACACACGAAATAGAACGTGCGTATGGAGGAACACTATTTCGAGATTCATTCACGCAGTTCGCACGATTCCTTCTTACACACACACTCGCGGGAAAAGATGGACGAGTTCTTATGACGTTTAGCAGCTGCTCAGTGTGCTCGGGGGGTTTCGCAATGTTAAACGCGAAGCAGCTCAACATACCTTTCGTCTGCGAGTTTTACCTACTTTCTTCACGCTGCTTCACGCGCATCGTTATCGTTTAGTGTTGAGGGTTATCGGACTGTGTAGGAGGGGGTGATGTGTGAGTTTTTCGCGAAACCAAGGATCGAAAAAACTCTACCCTTCGTGTGCGAAAAAGGAAAAAGTCCTTTCGTTTCACACGTTCACGCGTTGCTTGAGGAGTGAATGTAGAGAAAAGTGTGTAAATCCAAATAGTGGAAGGAATCGATGAGCCTCCCCAAGAAAACACGTTTGCTTGCGAAGACTAACTGAAAAACGACTGCTGGCGGAACTGTTGCATGGACAATGGTAGGGGCAGTGAAGCGCGAGCCACACCGGTCGGAAGTACCACAGGAGGAAGGCCAAGGGCGACGGTACTACGACGTACTACGTTAGGAGGAGAGTTCGTATCGGTGGTATACATTTTTCGCTTACAGCTGCTTCTGCCGCCTGCTCGTTGCTGCAAACCCTGTACGAAGCGAATTCCAGGAGTGTCGAGTATGAGGCGATAATGATGAGGGCGTTCCTTTTTCCTCCAGGGCAAAAGGTGTTGCACGGTTTTTTTGTTGTTGCTTCCTGTTTGACCCCTGTCTTTGGTAGATGGGAAATTCTTTTTGACGCTTTGTTCGGGCGACTGTGAGTTCGAAGTTTTCGCTCGCGTCAATGCGGAAGCGTTTTGCTCGTTTTGTTTTGTCGTCCCATGTTTTGGGTCTTTTTTCCTTCCTATCGTTTCATACTCTCGGTTCGTGTCTGCATGAGTGTTATTCGCGAAGAGCTGGCAAATTGATTGAAGTTGTTAGCGGCACAGACAACCATGGCCTATCGGAGCGTGGCAATTTTTTTCTGGCAGAAAAAGAAAAAATCGAAACAAAATGTCACATTAGTAAACGGGCTTTGTGCCGAGTCAAACTTCTTCCATTATATTTTTACGTATGCATTTTTCTTTGCGGAAAAAATGAATATACAAAGTAAAAACTTCTGATAACTTTTCCATTTTTTTATGCGGGTGCCCTCAAGGGTTAATAATGTGATGAAAATACTGCCCCGTCTCCATCCATACTCTTCACAAAAAGGCGCCTAAGCGCCTCCGAAGTGTAACCAGTTGCAAATTTGGTTTATTGACACCATTTTGCAACCCCTAGCTCTTACCCTTCCCCTCCCCCTCTGCCAGCTCGTTGTAAATGGTGAACACATTTGTCAGACTTAGTCCACTGAAAATACCAACAGGAGGTCACACGCGGAACCCGATTAGGCTCCCGTGTTAAGGGAAACATACGGGCGTGTCACGCGGGCGTTTAAGTTTGTTGTTGATTTGCAACTAGTTTTTTTTTATGATCAGGTACCTGCAGAACCTGTGTTCGTGTGTTGCATGCATCAATTTATTATACACCCCGATGTTGGTGTGTTTTATTTTTTATTTTCCTTCCAACATCAACGGGCTGCTTGCTCGCAAACAACTGTTGTACCGTTGGGCTGGAATTATTTGGGGCGGGTCTGCAGTAAAACAAATCGATTCGCATCGAATCGCATTCGTCGGTTAAGGTTTGGTCTGCCACCTGGTCGATTTAAATATGACAAACGATTATATGCAATGAGTAAGGTAGATGATGAATTGTTTCACTTGTTGTCTTCCTCTGGCTTTCATGTTAGTTTCCAGTTGATAACTAGCTACCCTTGATCAATGGTTGGCAACCGGCAGCCTTTAAACACTTTATGATTCAGAACATGACTCAGTATTTCCAATCAATTCTGGTAATGTTTTCATGAAATTATTATGCAATTTAAAGCCATTACTTTATCGTAATGGATTGTTTACCACTGGACTTCATTTAAATGTAGATACATAAAGAACACTTATTAGTTCGTAAATTAAACGCATTGATTGCTGTTCTATCAAATCAGAATGTATTTAATTATTATAACAACAGATTTACTGCTTCTAACTGGATAATGGTGTCTTTCGCAGCTGTTATTAATATTTAAT
>JXWZ01006808.1:0-10510 GCA_000956215.1 Anopheles farauti No. 4 | reverse complement strand
GGCGATTTGCAGGTTTAATTTTTATTGCTTTGGTAAATTTTAAGACAGCGCTCTGGCACCTCTCGACCAAAACAAACAAGGCAGCAAAACAAGGCAACAAACATGTTATCTTAGCGGTTGAATGTTTGTTTACAATCGTGGAAAAAATACTGTTAAACTGTTGTGTCTTCTATAAATTTCATTGCTGGAGCTTCTAAGGGTAATATCGTTAGTTCAACACCAACTGTGAAAACAAAATTCGTCTAAAACAAACTGGTTTGGTTTGACGTCCAAAATGACAATTCTAACAGACAGCAGATATCTGCCAGAGCACCCTATCGAACTTGGCTGTCTTGGTTATTTTGAGACGTGCCAGAGCGCTGCCTAATTCTTAATCGCATCCGACGGAGCTGTGACACTAGCATTCAACTGTGGAAGCTGGCGAACCTGTTCGAATATGACAATTGTGAATGTTGTTTTTGTGTTTACCTCCAGAAGTACACACAACATTGCCATTTTTTGTTTACCAACTGCTGAATTCATGTAACATCAACGCGTATAACGAAAATACTTGAAATTCCGATAGTTCTACCGGATCCTCACCGCTAGCCCATAAGTGACGGTGGAGGTCCTATTTCCCTGGGAAACTACACCCACCCGAAAGCAGGATGTGGATTCCTCCGAGAGAATGTTCCATGCCGTTTGCATTGTGGTAAGTTGGTGGTGTCACTATCGGACCTGGAGTAAATGTTCCCCCTGTCGTGTGTCGCAGTTGTATTGGGTGCCCTCTCTTTCACATCCAGCACCATCTTCGGGAAGATGTTCCCGTCATGGGGAGGGTGGATGCATGATTCACATTAATTATCGCATTCACGTTGTGAAATGACTAATTCGTAGTGGAAAATAGATAGCCGGAGAAAGAGAAGGATCGGAAATTTGATCGTGCCTTTATTTATGTATGTTTGTTTGTCGGTTTGTCTCCCCGTTTTTAAGGGTAAACGAAACTACGAACGCAACATCGCGCTACTTTCTGCTCCAACACCGAAAGGGTCACGGAAGTCTGCGTGGATTCTCGTCGATGCTGGTTGGCACACTTGATAATGTGCTCGACACGAAACCGTCACCGTACAGAATTTTACATTACCAGCCGTCGACGGGTCTATGTTACGGTAAGTGCTTGCCCATGCACGAAGATGATTGGCTGTTTGTGTGCGAGAGTGCGAACAAGGCGATGAGCTTATCACACGCCAGCTGAAACCAGCCCAGACTTCAGCTCAGAAAGGCATTGTATCAGTCGAACTAGACTAGAAGCGATAAGCAACCGTCACCGTTTCAAAACACAGCTACTGCTTGCATCGTTCTAACATGATATGCATGATTCGCAGCAACCGAATCTACGTTATGCTCTTGTATTCTCTTCTTTTCCCTTTCCTGTCGCCATAGAAATTGCCGCCGACATTACGCTCGAAGCGATCATGCTCGACTGGGATTGGTTGACAAAAAATCTATTCCGTGTGATCAACGAGATGGAGACGGAGGAAGAGATCACCAACTTCACGATCTGCAAGATACAGTCGCTACTGGCGCACAGTTCACGCCCCGCTGAGGAACAGAACGATCCAACCAGTTTCCAGGTGGCTGTGTGCAAGTTTCGCGAGAAGTTCCGCATGCCCGAGGACGAGAAACTCGTAAACTACTACTACTGCAGCTACTTTCGTAAAATTCCCCGCCAGGGCCAGCTCTACCTGTCGCTCAATCATCTCTGCTTCTACTCTTACATACTCGGATCAGAAAGTAAACTGTGCTTCCGGTACAATGAGTTGACGGATATTAAGAAGGCGGGCAACACGATCACGGTACGGGCAGGACAGCAGGGCAGCAAAGAGTACCGGTTCATGTTTCTGTACTCGCCCGCCGAGGCGTACCAACTGATCGAGCAACTTAGCAAGCTGACGATGCAGAAGATGATCCAGGACCCGGACCGGCCACTCGTCGATCACGATCCGGTTATACTGAAGAAGATGGAGAAAAACGTGGCGCAGAAGACGCTGCTGCTGCGCGATCTAACCGCACGCCAGCAGTCGGACGAGTATCGGATACACTTCCGCGTGCCGCAGACGGAGATACTGGACGGGATGATCAAGGCGTCGTTGTGGGCACCGTACACCAAGAAGCACATTAATGGGGTGCTTTACCTTTCACAGAACTACCTATGCTTTAAGAGCGAGGTGACCGCGATGGTGGCGTTGGTTATACCACTGAGCAGGATTGTTGTAAGTATATGTGACGTTAGATATAAAGTTTACGTCGATAATTGTTTTTTTGTGTAAATTTTCTACCATTCACATGTGCTATTCAGTAGTGATTTAGCATTAAAGTGTGAGTTCACACGGGTTCATATAGATTATCTGTTCTTTTGCAGTTTTTCAATACTTAAAATGGCAGATGTTTGTTGTTTAATGATATAATATGATATTTAGAACGAACGGCGTGGCCAAATTTCCACAAATGATTGTGTGGGCGATTGTTAGAATTAAGCTTTAAATCTCTCGTTAACAGAGCGTTGAAAGAAACGATGACCCTCACAATCGGTACAGCAACCGCATTATCATCACCACTTCCGACGGCAACATCTTTGTGCTGCAGCACATTTTGGATCGCGATTTTTTGATAAGCAAAATCTCGGAACTACTCTCCAAAACAGTACCGTAAGTTTGTTCGCATAGGACTATACTCCGCCACAGTCAAACGGTAATGTGAATGGGTTCTTTTAGACCGGCACGTATCCATGGCGACCACGATTGGGTGAAGCAGGAACCACTGATGCATCTCTTCAAGGATCCTAACAACCGAGCGTTCGATGATCTGCAAGCGGAAAAGGTATTAATGTTTCTATATATTGTTTTAGTTTTTAAAGGCACTCTTATTGTCATCATTACAAAAAAAAAGTTGTCTTTTTTACCATTTATTGATATGTTTACCAGTGCGTGAGATTCATCAATGAGTCGTTCCATCTGTTGGTGGATGTCAGAGCATATTTTAGTTCTATACAAGTTATAATTTTCTTAAATTTAAAACTTTTTCAAATTAAAAAAATAAGTAAAATGTGATGTGATGTGATGTGATGATGCATCGCAATCACATCGGCCATTATGTGTATATGACAGATAGATTTTTAAAACCTGCTTTGTATATATCTATTTAATTATGTGTGTCTGGTTGCAGATGAAACGGTGGGAGGAACACTTTTCGCTGTACGGACGCGGTATTTCGATGTTCCGTACCACCGACACCATCAACCTCGTGATCGAGGGAATCCCCGACCAGCTGCGGCGCGAAGTGTGGCTCATCTTTTCCGGTGCCGTCCACATGAAGATGATGCATCCAAACCTCTACCAGCAGCTCGTGACAAAGGCGAAGGATCAGTGTCCCGTATCGTTCGAGGAAATCGAGCGTGATCTGCACCGGTCGCTACCGGAGCATCCCGCCTTTCAGACGAGCATCGGGATTACAGCGCTGCGGCGGGTGTTACAGGCGTACGCACTACGAAATCCGGAGATCGGCTACTGTCAGGCGATGAATATCGTTTCGTCCGTGTTTTTAATCTACTGTGACGAGGAGGACGCGTTCTGGATTCTGTGCTGTCTGTGCGAATCGCTGCTGCCCGATTATTACAATGATCGTGTCGTCGGAGCCCAAATCGACCAGGGACTTCTGGATGAGCTGATCGCGAGCCATCTGCCAAACCTGCACGTGAAGCTCACCGATCTCGGGATGATCCGGATGATTTCGCTTTCGTGGTTTCTCACCATCTTTCTCAGCGTGATGCCATACGAAAGTGCGCTACACATCATCGACTGCTTTCTGTGCGATGGTGCGAAAGTGATCTTTATTGTAAGTTTAGCGCGACGGGAAAGGGTGGTTGCTATGAGGATATGAGTTTATTTATTTCGTTTGATATCACGGTGCTTTTACAGATAGCTTTAAAAATTCTCGAATGGAACCAGGAAAAGTTGCTAAACTGCAACGACGATGGGGAAGCGATGCAGTTGCTGTCAAACTTTTTGATGGGCATTTTCAACGACGAAGTGCAGAGGATCAAGATCGAGGATAAGGAAAAGCAACAAATTAAGGTAAAGCCACTCTATACCGATAGGAATAAAGCTTCCTTGTCGGTCAGCACTCGCCCATCGAAGTGCCAGCGGGATTAACATTATGCGTTACACTATGAATTCTCAAAATTAGTTGTATTAATTACATACCTACACTATTTCCAGAGCCAATCGGTGCAAACGCTCATCTACGAAGCATATCTAAAGTTCGGCAAAGCAATCACCTCGCAAAAGATCGAGGAACTGCGCAACAAGCACCGCCGTCTAACCGTCCATCAGCTAGAGAAGGATCTGGAAAACAGTGTGATAAAAAATTATAAAGACAACGGGTATGGTTTGTGTTTGCTGTATTGTTGTTCGCGGGAAGTGACTCCAACTTTGCTTTCTTCGCTTTCTTTCTGCTTAGGTACTTCGATAGTGACGAACTGCGGATGTTGCTGTGCTACACGAAGGACGAGAAAATCAGCATGAAGAACCGATCACGCCCAACGTCGGTTAACGGCGGCGAACCGGTGTACGATGTGACGGTGCTGAACGATGCAAAAAAACGATTCCGCGACAACCGGTACGATTGCTTCCGCGTGGATTACGAAACGTTCCGGAAGCTGTTCGTTGACCTCACGCCCTGGGGTCATTGTCAGAATGTGGATATTTCGGAAAAGTTGTTCCGGGTAGGGTGAAATGCTCGATCAAAATTGTTAGTTTAGATTACGATTGAGCCTAAATGCCCATTCCATTTCAGCTCATGGACAAGCAATCGTGCGGTTATCTCGAGTTCAAACAGCTCATCTTTGCGATCGGCATCATCTGCTCGAAGCGTGCGACGGAAAAGCTAAAACTACTCTACATTCTCCACCTACCGCCGCTGCTCACCGCACAGGAGCTGGAATCGAGCAGCGGCGGCGAATCGCGTGACTCGGACACGGAAGTTGCTACCGAGGCGGAAAGCTTCTTCAGCGACAATCCGCTCGACACGCTCAAATCGCTCCCGTCTCCGATCGACATCAGTCTCGAGGCGTCGTCGGACGTGGAGAACCTGTCCCTGTCGCAGTACAACGCGACCACGCCGAATCTCTCACTGGACGACAGCCACTCGCACAACGCAGAAACTTCGTCCATTTTCTACGTGGAGCTTCCGGTCGCGAGTACGAGTGGTGGTGGTGGTGGTTTCGGACCGAGCGCCAGTACGTGCAGTACCACCGGGGCCGGTGCGCCGTACAATGCAGGTGAGGCGGAATCGTTTGGCTCACGGTCGGACATCAGTGATCTGGGCTTTCAGCGGTACAGCAGCCTGGATGAGAGTGCGAGCCGCCGGAACGAGGCACGCAGCATCAGCGGGCTGCGCATCTTTCTCGACGAACCCGACTCGAACTTTACGTACAAAACCATTCCGAACATGACGCAGAAGAACTTTATCTCGCTGTGGACGACGCTGCTCGAGATTCTCAACAAGGAGCGCAAGGTGACCGACCAGGAGGTTCAAACGTCATGTAAGTAGTTTGTTTTTTTTTTGTTTTTTTTTGAGTGACTTATTTCAATGTTACGAATGCAGATAAAACGCTTATATCGCTCGGGGAAGATGCGGTTGTTTGCCGGCGAGACGATAGCAATGACAGCTTCACCCAAATTGCCATGGAAGGCGGTGAAGTGGTGAGTACAAAAGAAATTTTTAGTTTATACTTTCATACTTTTTTTTTCAATGAATTTCAACCTTAAAACATTTGTTTTGAGGGAGTGAAATTTTCGGAGAAGATATTTGAGTGCGAAAATTGCTTTCATCTTTCAATCATATAAACCTTTTTTTCTTATTAACACTCACTCACATCGCTTTTGCAGTTTGATCCCAACGGTAATCCTTCGTCGTCCAGCTCGGAGCGTACACCACGGCACAGCTCGGCCAACGCTCCACCACCGGAACCGGTGTGGGAAATTTCGCTGAACCAGTTCGTTGCCACCGCGATGTCCGTCGGCATTATCGAGGAACAATTCTCGTTGCCATTTTCGATTAATGCACGCGTCGAGATGTTACAGAAAAACCGGCGAAAGTGTAAAAGCTAGAAAGTCGTATAGGTTCCTATCTCATCCCCCCGCCCCTCCCCCTCCTCCACTCTCTCTCTACAGGCTCCCCAAAATTCTCTCTCCATTATGCCATGTCATTCCCTCAGCTACGGTTACGTATCGGTAGACGTTCCAGCCACGCCAAACAATCTCGCGTGCCGTCAAAAAATGTTACTGTGAATGTGAAAAACTGTTTAACACGTTATCGCTAGTATCTGTTGCAAGGCTGGAGCTATTTGTTGATAATTTTGGCTTAAATTGTTAAAGAATGATTGGCAGCGTAGGTATTTTGAGCCCCGTACCGGTGCCTCTTGCGTGGATAGTAGGAACTGTAAACTGTGTATTCATATAAAATGTTCTAGCGGGCTCAATGAAGTACTCGCTTTGATAATTTTTTTTTTATTTTTAAATTGAGTTGGATAGCAAAATGATGCGAAGCACAACGTACACGCAATACGAACAAAGGAACGTTAGTTTTGAACAGGAAGGTAGAGGAGCGCATATGGATGGAGGTTTCAGTACTGTCTGACGCTTTTGTGAGCAGCGAAATGCACCGAAAGTACTACGCTAGGTTAGCGAGCTTGTTATTTCTTCCCGGTGCAACATCCCGCCTCCGCAGCTCGGACGCGACTATACACACATTCTACAGGAAGTTATTTTACACCAGTAAAGTAAGAGATTATATTGGGAAGATGTTGTTTATGCTTAGTTAGTTTTTCAGCTATACGTCCGAACAAGTGTCATACTGCTGCGTATAAACAACTAAGCTGAGAAAATATTAGCTTAGAATCACTCGAATCACCGGACATCATACACATTCGATTAGGCCCGAAAACAAAATTATCTTATGCTCTCGAGACATCATGGAAATACAAAAATAAAAGCAGAATTCGAATATTGGGTTGTCAGAAAAAGTAGGCGTAGAAAAACGAGCGATTGCGATGCGATGAAGAAGTACTGTTTCTATGATTACGTAGTACTATTATTTACGATTCAAACAATAAATTGCAAATGTGATATAATTGGTATGAGTCATGAGCCAAAAAACAAAATTCAAAATTTAGAAGAAAAAAAAACACACACAAACACTCTTTTTGATTCGTATATGCTTGTTTTAATTACTTTCTTACTCTAAGATAACAGTAGATGCTGCTTGCTTGTGTTCTGGTGTTCAACTATCAACTACGAAAGATACATTATGCTCTATTCTATAAATAGCAGAAATATGTTTTGCTTATTGTATATGTTTGTTTGCTGTTATGTTCCTCCGTATCCGTGGTGGTTCATTGTATTTTTGACGTACCCTTTCATGCACGCAAATTCATCAATTCGGCATCCCCGTCCTGTCGATCGTGTCTTTTGAATGAATTGCAAAAATTGGTATTGCTCATACGCGCCCTACCACCGGACCGCAATCGAGCCGTACTTTTGATTAGTTCCCTTTTTGTGATTGGCATTTGTTTTTCTTTCTTTTACTAAACAGAATGGGTAAGACGAGACTAACGTGCAATAAAATTTGGCCACCTCGAAAGCGTCGGTCAGCAGTTTATACGATACCGTACAAAATCTCGCCTTCGAGAGAATCTCCGCCTCTCTCGCCTTGCTTTTCCCACAGTTTGACAGTGCAAATTTTATTGTATTAACCTGTGCTCCATCTTTAGAAGCCTTAAGACGGTTACAAATAAAGCATTGAGTAAATTTAATCCACCTTTGGGGGAAAACAAATCCATGTCGTACGGTTACAATCGAACGCTTTATAATATCGAAATGCTTGTCTTACTCTTTGTGTGTTGTGAAACTTTTTTCTTATATAGTAATAAATAAAATACCATACCACAAATCGACAAATCTTAACCACAAAACCATTCCTGTGTGCGAACCTATTTCTAAACATGATAAAATGACAGTTACTTTCTTATGCAAAATACTTCAAGTTGAAAGTAAAATACTTACATGCGAACAGGAAGAGAGTGAGCGACAGAAAGAAAAAAGTTCGATGCACTGGTTGATGGAAAACACCAAAGCACAAGAGCTTCAGCCAATGCAGAGATTAGTGCGACACGCATGAGATGATGTGAAACATAAGCATACGGCATGTGCGTACGATAACCTAACCCAAAAGCGTGCTTCGCGGAAGTAAACGCATATAAAATTAAAAGCTTATCATTCTAGTTCTTGGTGTACTAGTGCACGTGCAAGGGTGCACGGAAACGATTAATGCATTTGAGCTAAGCATTATTCAGTAAACGTAACGCTAGGCGGCGAAACTAATTCGAATAGTTGTCAGCAAAAGCGTGTGCTCGGGGAGCCAGAAAGGACAGTGCAATAGTGTGCCTTTATCTTTTCTTTTTGTGTTGCTTTTGCTTCTGGCTCTTAGTTCAAGTGTAATCTAACAAGTTAGGTGTGGCGCAGGTAAAACTAACGAATGTTTAAAACTTATAAAATAAACGCCAATCGAAATCAAGGGTTTCACGGTACACCGTACGTACAAATGGAATCGGGCTTGATTCGCCTTCTTACTATAGCCTCTAATATCGTCCTCCACGTTTGTGTTGTTGTACCTCCAGTTGCACTCTATTTACACAACATATCGTGTTCACTAACACGGAAAGCCCAACGTTTTCCTATCCACGGCACTGGCCAAATTATTTACAAAGCGGGGTTTTCTCTTTCCCGTGTGGAAAATGGGCAATTCTCGCCCCACATGTAGAAAAGAGCACCGTGTATGGGTGGACAAGAAATACCACCAAGCAAAATGCACTGTTCAGTTTGTACAGGTACAAGGAAAATACGTTAATACGTTTAGTTGTTCATATGATACGGCAAGACAATCGGTATTGCTACCGTAGCATCGGTTACTCTAGGAAGGAGTCAGGTTTTCTCATCGCAAGAGTATCGATTCCCGATAATAGACGAAATCTCAGAATACTTCGATTCAACGATTAGCAATACACTCCTAGCAGCTTTTCCCTAATCCAAACAAATAGTGGCATAAATCTCGCAAAGGATGTTTTATGAGCTCCAAACATATGGAGAAATAGGATAAAATAAAATTTAAAAAATTTACCCTCATTCTATATAAATAGTACAAGTCAAAAGTTGCCTCCCTCCAATAGGTTTGCCTTGGTGCACTCGTGAGCTAATACCGGTATTGGTATTGCCGTATCATGTGATAACTATCCGCCTGTTTATACAATGACCCGCATATTCGCGTAAACCCGGGCAAACGAATCGTCCCTTAATTGCTCAACAGATCGCCGACCCGCGGATGCTGCTGCTGTTGTTGCTGCTGCTGCTGCTGCTGTGCCTGCTGCATGTCGCGCGCCTTAAAGAAGCCCTGCTCCGTTTTGCACTCGCGTATGGTGACTGTCTCCAGGTTAACCGTCACGTCCGTTATGAACACTTGGTTTGTGGTCTGTGCCTTCGGCAGCCAAAGCCGGGGTGGGGCCGCCCGTGGCGAGAGAGCTAGGTTGCTTACATGCTTGTTCATGTTGTTATTGTTAGTATTGTTGTTGTTATTATTGTTGTTGTTGCTGTTTCCATTCGTTAACGGAAACGCATCGTTGGCACCCGGATTCACCGCTGCTGCACCACCCGGTGGGTGTGCTGGTTGTTGACCAGCGACTTGCGCTTCCAGTGCGAAATGTCTTCTATGATCCCCACCGGCGGCACCCGGTACGGCCGCTGCCGCACCCTCTCCACCGCCGGCGACCACATTAGCTTCGGTCGGGGGTGGAATGTTCGATTCGGGCCGAGAGGCTGGTGTGTCAGGTGAGAGCGGGGCCGCCGGTTTCAGATCTAACTTGCTGCCGGTCGCACTGATCGGTGCGACGGTGGATGATGCCGAAGCCACCGGACCGACGGAACCGCTGAGCGGGCTCACCTCTAGCCGTGGTGCCTTAGCCACACCGCCGGACGACGGTTCGTCCCCCGGCGAAGACGTCTTGATAGTCACACCGACCTTGCCACCTTTTGACAGCACTTCCGCCTTTCGCTTCGTACCGACCATATCCTTGTGGCTAAGCGGTTGATCGTCGCTCGAGTTGGAATTGGTGTCGTGATCGTTTCCCGCGTCCGTGCGATCGGCCGTGATCGAGATCTTCAAGCTGGGCAGGGGATGCGAACCACCGGCCGCCAGTGCACTTCCCGTTGTCGCGGGTGAACCACCCCCGCCTCGATCCGTCGATGGTGTGGCAGAGGAAGAAGCTTTCTCCTTCAGTAACGCTCCACCACTAGCGGTACTGAGACCGGTTCTCTTTGTGTTGTCTGCGCCAGTAGTAACAGCTGCACCGCCGCCACTGCTGCTAATGTTACTGCTACCCACTCCCGATCCACCCGTTCCGGAATCTTTATCCTTTGTG
>JXWZ01006805.1:15000-23886 GCA_000956215.1 Anopheles farauti No. 4 | reverse complement strand
AAAAGCAACAGAAGATGAATGGGAAAAAACCGCCAAACCGCACAAACACACACGGGACCAAGCAAAACCGTTCCATCATTCGCCACCATTTTGTCCCGCTGTGAAAATTCTCCTACCCAAATGGGAGGAGAAAAAAAAGATAAACAACGGCCTGGTGTGTAACGTGGCATTCGGCAGTGGAGAAAATTGGAAAAATCAGAGACACCTACTTGAGCGTTTCCTCGTGCCAGTCCGGCTCCGCCGACGATGCTGCCCATTTGTCGTTGTCAATCGCTATCGATATCTGACTCAGGCACGGCCTCAACTTCCTCGCGGAAATGGCCGCCATGCCGCCGCTGCGAACGATTCTCCTCCACCACGGTGGAAGCTGGTCAAACATAAATAAATTTTCCACCAACGCCAACTCCTCCACCACCACTGTGCTTGCGAACCGGTCGGGGGGAAAAAAACGGGAAAATCTTTGAACACGACAATTCGGACACGTGTTCGACTCTGGCAGACGGTCGACTTTTTTTGTATACTTTTTTATTCCTCTGCTTTTCAAAAAAAAAACGGCGTTACACTTACACACGCGCGCGCGATGGTGGAATTTTATATACTCCGTACAAAACAGTCCTTTCGAAACGATGCACTTCAAACATTGTTTTGCTTAAGATCTCTTTAACCTCTCTCGGCTTGCTTTTGGCGTAAAAATCACACCGCAATCTGTGTCTGTGGTTCGACAGCTGAGTGTTTTTTTCAACACTTCACGGCGTTGCGAGGTGTGAGAATGGACACCGCCGAACACTGCTAGAAGGCTAATCGAGTTGTCGCTTTCAATTTACGATTGCGACGTGCAGATGAAACCAACCCAGTGTAAGAAACCCGATGGAACCGGAAACCCGCCGTATTTGCGTGAGACTGCTACCAAAACAACAACACAACACTTTCCGCTCCCTCGGGCGATCAATTAGCGACCTGTTCGGTGAACTTTTACGCAAACAGCTTGCAGCCCGCAAGCCCGACACCTACACCGTCGAAACGTAAACAGGAAACTCCTTGGAAAATGCGATTTCGGCGACATTTGGTGATGAGGCGACGATCGTTTGCACACAACAATCTACTATCCGCTGCTGTTTGGTTCACTCGAATCGGTGGCCGTGTGACAGATTAAACGTCAAAAGCCCCTGTCCGAGAGAAACAGAGAGAGAAAGATCAAAACAATCCCGCACTGTTCGTCCCGTTAGCACTTTGCTTTGACACTGAGCAGATGTTTGCGAGATCATCTTCTCGGGACGATAACACACCGGGAACAGGAGCTGCGTATGTATGCCGACACGAAACTAAACAGCCCCAACCGACCAACGTGAGAGAAGGTGTCCAAAATGACAAAAGGCGAAACCAATGGCTGCTATGTGACGGCAAATTGTGTGCACTTTCAAATAGGTGATTTTGTATTTTTCCTCTTCGTTCGCCAAGTGTCAATTGGTGTGTTTTCGATCGATCGTGCCGGTTAAAAAAACGAGCACGATGGATGAAACCATCGCTTATTGTGCGGCGAGTAGTTTGGAATAATTGGTTCATACTCCAGTCGGTTGATTGCATACACGCGTTTTGTTCGAAAGCTTCAGATCTTTTTCCCAATTTACACGTTTTTTTTCGTTTCGTTTTGTTTGGCTGCGCATTACAACTCAAGCATGCATGTAGGTGTTGGTGTATTTTTAATTGCTCGATAAAAATAACATACTGCTCGGTCGCACATGCAACGAAGCGGATGGCATTGTGTATCGGGTTTTTTTTTTTTTTCAATGTAATCTCATTTGTGTTTGGGTGTATGAAGGTGTGTTGCACTACACAGACCGCTCACTACACGCTGGGAAGAGTTCATGGCGTCACCGTTAAAATTAAAACATCATCGCTAACATCATCTCACCTTACACTGAACCAGGTACCCTTCATCCTGTTCTCCGATCGTGTCCGGAGCGAGTATTGTGTTTCCGATTCCACTCCACTGCAAGAATTGCTTATTATCCTGCCGCTGCCAAACGGTGCTTTCACCACTACCGGTACGACTTGACGCAACGCAGCACACCGACCTCAATAATTGAGCTATCAATATTCAATCTCTAGACACGCCGCGGGTCGCCGACGCTGACGAGCCCCCTGGTTGGTAGGGATGTGTTGGGAGGACACCGGTGGTGGTGTCCCGACACACACGCATGCCTACGCAAGGGTTAGTGAACAGCCGGCGCCTTTGCGCACACCACATACACAGCCGCCATCGGACCGATCGGTGCAGGTCGATCTGCGTGCGGCGACGAAGCTGTGTACCGACGCGAAAAATTAAATTGTTGAATATTTTAGTGCACTCATTTTAGCGCACACATACACCCAACAGAAACCCCGGGCAAGGAAAAACACGCGTCTTCGCTTTTCATTTGGCGACACACACACACACACACGCGGGGAATAATAACAATTCTGACATAATTTCGGCCCATCACTCTGTCGCTGACAGGTTTCGCAACGCGGGAGGTAAATAACCGCGAGAATAAAGCCATTCCGTGAGCAGCAGCCTCTCCTCACAAACAGGTGCGCGCACTTCTAACTTTTAACCGTGTATGCGTGATACGTCAATTATAAAAGCGTGTATACGTGGTAGTGTGCAAACCATTTCTCGAGCCCTCATCTCCTACAACAGACCTATCGATTATAGTTGAGCCTTCCGCCCGAAACCGGATGGTGGAAGCGCCTAAAATACGGCAGCGGGCAGCATGAGCTCGGAGCAGGCTTCCTTTCCTGTTCCCTCGTTCGCTCGTGCACGGTGGCTTCGTCGATGACGGAAATTCATGAATAAAATATCAACTTCCGCTATTCCGGCGTATGCTTCAGTGCCATACCAAAAATGGAATGCCTGGCTGTCGTTTTTTGACGTTCAGCCATAAATCAACAATACGCCACCGTGAGGACATCGTACGGGTGACGGTGGCGGTGGAGGTCTACCAATTAACAAACGCACACAAGGCCCCTCAGTACCGCCTTTCGAATAACATCGGATCGAGGGTTTCACGGTGTGATTAGCATTTTTTATTCATGAAAGAATTATTTAAATTTTCCCAAGTTCATTTCGATTGCGCGATGCGACATGACGAACAAGGCAGACGAGACGTTTTGGCACACGCGTCCCTGTCTTGTCGGAGTACATTTTTGTTCTTCTCGTAAATCATTGCCCGTGCGACCCGATGGCTTGGGCATGCTTTTTTTTTGTTTGAACAAAATAGAATGCGCATAGGAATTTATCAAGAATTACGAAACACGTGTATCGAACTTCCTTGTCGCCGAAGGAGAAGATTTTTAATTAGTTCTCGTGATAGGTGGAGACGATTTTATAGAACCAATTGCCCGAATTCGTAAAATATTTCATTCACGATTGATACGATAATCGTAGCGTCGCCAAGCGCCGCAATGCCTAATGGAAAGGGAAGAGAGGTTCAATTAATCGAACCGAACCACACGAACACTAAACCTAGGCAACTAATCGAGCCAACACGCGAACGGAACAAGACCAACTACTGGCAATTTGTTGGTTTTGGGCTCTGCGACAAAACCGTAGTAAACTTTCTCTCCCTACTGCTCCCTTAGCGTAAATTTTCGGTGATGCCCCCAGCAGACGAAAGGAGCAACCGGCTAAGAACGGCTACGGTTAGCGATGGATACAAAGTTTTAATTAATTCCATAATTCACTCCACCAAAGCATCGCGCGATCTGCCTCGGAAAGACTGCCAGCCAATAAAGAGCACCGAAAAATGGCTTCAATTAATTTCACTAAACTGCGAGCCACTTTTTTCGAAACCTGAAACAAGTGACACCATCAAGTACGAAGCTTTATGTGTCTTGCATTATTGTTGCGTTTGTTTTCAAACTAAATCTACCCGAATTTCGTTAGAGCAGCTCGTTTCTTATACTGTGAAACCGGTGATCTTCCTCGCTCTGGCCCTGAAATCCACAGAACCTAAATCCATCGTCGGAATCCCGGTTGTTTAGAATGTTTTGCGTTAATGCATGTACAAACCGTCACCATCAGCTCCCATTTCCTTGTCGCTCGACGCACGGAACGGTGGTGGAAGATTTGTTTGGCCCATCAAACCCTCACCCACCGCGTTCGCCTCGCGATCGGCTCGAAAACCAATTAATTGTCCACGAACCTATGTACATTCCACAAATTATGTCAACAAACACCCGCACTGAATGGCCCCTCTGCGCCCGCTTACCTGGTGGGAGTAGAAGAACAGAACGGAGAGATAGTATTTAGAGAACGGTGGTAAAGTGAAACTGTCGCCAGGTGGAGCAAATGGTTACAAAATTATCTTGTTATCAGTCCGGGTTGGTTTACTCTATATTCACAGGGCATGCGGCGGGCTGGCAGTCGGGCCGACAGGGAGGCATATAATTAGTGTGGTAATTTTCTTTTAAACGACTCCACAACCCTTTCCGGGACGGTTCGGCTTTGACGAGGCAGAAGGGCGGCGCGCACTGTGAGATGTTGCGAGAGACAACCACGACCACGCTCGCGCGCTTAGACAAACGTTTACCGTTCCGAAGTCTGTTTTTTTTGGTCGATTCGGTCAAGACGGTATGTGTGTGTGTGTGTGTGTGTGTGTGTGTTTACAGAAGCTGTGACACGGGTGTCGCCGCGTATTGTAAACATTCTTCAACCCACCTACCCACCCACGCCACGAGCCATCTTGGAGAAGGCAAAGTGATGCCCGCTAATGACACACATTATTTACCGAGAGCGGCGTAAAGTAAATCGTAAAATAATGAACATTTTGTTACAATTCCCGTCCGTCTGGTCGTCCGTCTGGGATGGAGGTAATCTCATTCATGTGCGATCTCGGTAGGCGCTGCCATAAAAGCTTCGTTTGCTCGATGCCCGAAAATGTAAATTAAGACCTAAATTATGTGTAAATATAATATGCACCGCGAGAAATGCGGTCGCAAAGTAAAATCGCAGATCGTGTAAATAATTATAACCAACCCCGCCGTTGCCTCCTCCTCATACCGCTGGTGCCCAAAACATGTCCGATGAAATGTGTTCCAATCAGCTCGGTTTCGTTCAGCTCGCTAGATCGCTAGACGTTTATCATGCCAATTCTCAAAGTAACACATTTCTGGCCGGTTGTGTGAGTGTGTGGTTTTGACACATCAATTTTGGTTGTTTTTATCCGCTGCAATTCCCCTTGCGGGCCGTGCGGTGGAAGTAACCGAGAACGAGGCTTGGGAGGATGGCCAACGAAGGACACGATACGCTAAATAACAAAGTGACCGGCACCGTCGGTGGTGGCCGCTGCACATAATGCTCTAGTGGGCAGATTTAATTTTAGATCTGTGCTGCTCACACAGGGCCACCAAAACCCCGGCCACAAATCGTCCCCCGTTCCCTCCCCTCCCCTTCCCCTACTATTCCGCTTTGCCGCATGCCGGCCGCACCCCGTTTAATGCATGCACCACGACTCCGGACTGTCGAGCACGCGAACCATGACGAATTAATTACTTCATTAAAATCTAATTCACCCGATGCCATCGGCAATCTTCGTCGCCAGCATGTGTACGGATTCGCGTCTTAATCGCGTTCCGCGATACCGCCACACACACACGCAGCCAGAGAGCGCAAGAAACTCGTGACAGTTTGTGGCCAATTTTGTGCTCCATCTGTCACTCCCGCCGGATCCGATTGTCGGTGCACGAAGCGCACTCCGATCGTGTCCCGTTATTATGGCGACAATCGATCGCACGCTGGATTAAAGCGCGGTGAGAGGGCAATGGCTGCCACGTCGTGGCGGTGTCTCGTCGTCGTCGTTACCTCAGTGCCGAATAATTAAACGGCAAATCACGCACATTACCGATCGGACGCGTAACGAGGCCATGCGGTGGAGGAGGGTAGGGTACCAGCGGACGCCTGAGCGTGAGAGCACGGTGCGATCATCTCATTATGATACTTTCACACACCTCACGCGCGCGCTCTCTAGCTCTCAACTTCTCTCTTTCTCTCCTCTCTCTCTCTCTCTCTCTCTCTCTCTCTCTCTGAATCGATCTTCACGATCTCAGCTTCCGTTTAAGGTGGCTTGCGCCCGGCTAGTAAAACGAACTAACTAGTACTGATAAATATCCACGCGTGCGACTCATCTCCTCTCACGCTCAGCTGCTCGCGCGAGATGCAAAGCCTCTCTCACTCGTGAGCTCGGCCAGCTGACACGGCGGAGACGCGCACAGCCACCATCGCGCGAGACACTTTATTCTCCCGTAGTGTACCGTCGTAGCTGCTAGTAGGCCCTGGCTGCTCTCACCTCAGTCTTGGCGTTTTCATTTCAAGCCGCCCGCGGCGCGTGTTACTTTCGTTTTATTACTGGGCTCCGTTTTTAGCGTTTTTCTTTCGGCTCTGCTTTCGACGTCGTTGATTGTTACATTTGTTATTTTGTTTTTTAATGCGTTTAAGTTAAGCATCGGTTTTACTGTCACAGTGCGTTTGCTGTCTTTTTTTTCTTGTATTTTTACCACTCGTGGCGCGGCTTGTGTATCTTATATTAAACCTTATTTGGATCGTCCATCCGTGTCCCGTCCGAGGCAACGAGTGTGCGCGTGTATTTGTGCGTAACGATTTGTGTGCCGTATCGTATCGTCTTCAGTGTGTCGCCGTAGTGTAGTGGCGTCTGAAGGTGCGTTTTGAGGTGCATATTTACATTGGTGACAATTCACCACCATCACGCGCAGCTATTCTCTCTCTCTCCCCTCCCTCTCTCTTGCTCGCGCTTTCCCTCTCATACTTCACGTCCCTTTTGCGCGGCATCGGCTGCTTCTTCTCCTTCATCGATAGCTTACCGGTTCACACACAACGAACAATGTGCCACCTGTTGCCGGTAGTGTGGTAGTGGGACTTGTCTTGCCGGCTCTGATCATCTCCTCCATTGCCGCCGCGTTGCGATCGTCTCGCTGCAACGAGGACGCGAGGGCCCGGTTTTAAGAAAACTTATTTTTATTCTTCTTCGCGCGTGACCCTTTCCGTAGCATCGGATACGGCTACGGGGGAGATGATAATTTACCATCATGTGCGGATGGTGGCCAACGACCACGACAACTACGACGACAACGATTTGACCAAGGTCAGGATATGCCACAATTAAAGGCTGTCCGAGTCGAGCATGTTCGCACACCACTAGTAGGCCTGTTGCGCGTAAGGGTTTTGCTCACACACACTCTCACACGCACGTGAAAGCTTTCACCAAACGCCCATATTGGCGATACGTGCATTTTTGTCGCGCACGTCGTAATCGCCTGCCCATCAAACGCTCTGTCGAGTGCTTGCAAAAAAAAGAAGAAAAGAAACGCGCGCTGCAAAGATAAAAATGAGCACGAAGGCCCCCACCCCCCGGCACCGCATGCACTCGAGCTCATTAATCCCTGTGACGATTTCGTCGTTCCATTAGAGCGACACTTTATGTTCCTACTTTTTGTAGGATCTTCCTGTAGGCAAACAAAGAAAAGAATAACCCCACGATGGAGCTCGTGAGAGTCCACCCAAATCCGTCCAGCGTGCGGATCGTGGTGGTAATGGTTGATTGAAAGCGAAACCTAAACGACATTGACAGCGGCGTGCCGTGCGCCGTTCGTGTGCCGGCCTATGCCTATGCCTACCCAGTTTGGTCCAACAGCAGTACCAGCAGCAGCAGCAGCAGCAGTAGGCCGTATTTTATTCCCTTTCCACCGTACATCCTGCTTGCCCGGGTTGCCTGGTTACACGGTCTCCATTTTCCATCCATCAATCTTTCCTTCTCTGCCCTCGTTTGCCTGGCACACGTTTCGTTTTCCGTTTCGTTCGCTAACAAACATGCAGCACGCCGCCGCCGCCACCGTTTGGCCGTGGATATTCGCATTTGACAGCCAACTAAACAATCATGCCAAAAATACGACGTTACGATCGCGCCCGGCTCGCGCTCACCGTCGCTTCACGATCGTTCCCCATCCCGCCGTGTCGATATACCCTATGGTACCCGGGTTGCTGCGGCCACCGCTGCTGCGAGGAGCACGCGCCACCAAAGAAAAAAAACAGTCCACGCACAAACACCGCACACATCAAACCGATGGCGAAGAACGGCGACGACGACAGTTGGAAAGGGTGAAAGAGAGCGAGAGAGAGCATTCACGATGTCGGCCAGGCCACGGACCTCCGGAGACCTCCTGTTGTCTTTACGGCGTATGTTTTTTTCCCCACCATGCGCGTTGTACACCTGCGCCCACCCAAGACCTTGTGCGATTAATGTGGTTTTACATGTGCGACACTATGGCCAAAGAGTCAAGCGTGTGTGTGTGTGTGTGTGTCGAATAAATCCCAACGGCTCGGCTACCAGGTGTTCGAGTAGACGACACCATCTAGCCAATTTTGGGTTCGCCATTTTCCGTTCGCACCCTTATCATGGATGCTCTGCAGAATTCGAACGAAAACCAACCCTGCAAAAGCGTAGCTAATTAAGCCGTTTGGAGTTGAACCAGCTCATAATACGCCTTTATGACAAACAATTGCCCCGTGTTTTTTGTTCTACGATCTTTTTTATCTGTTTCGTGGTGTCAAAAACTGAGCAACGAGTCACTTGCTTCGATGCCCCCACCGTCGCGGGTGAGGTGTGAATTGAAGTGTTTCGTTTATTCTTACAACAAGTCGCATCACACGCTTCTTACATCGCTTAATCTCGTACCGGTAACGATGGACGGCTTGAAGTGTCAATACTTGTGAAGCTTATACTTCTCATCCCAATAAATAATACTATCGGCAGGTTATGGCCGATTGAGGAGCGTTGGAGTGCAAGCTATTTTTCAAATTGGCAACGAAAACATAAAAATATATTGAGCACC
>JXWZ01006805.1:0-10000 GCA_000956215.1 Anopheles farauti No. 4 | reverse complement strand
CAAGTGGGAGCGGGAGCAAGGCGCATAGAAGCGATGGAGGAATTAAAGCAAAAATGAAACAAAACATAATAAAACAAAATTCTACGCATTCATAGCATAATGCATCAGCAAAAACAAAAAAAAAAGTTCGTTCATAACCGGACGAGAGATAGGTTAACAAAACATACGCATTATCCGAAACATACGGCACACGTAATACCGATCGTTTATGATCGTTTATGCAAAATCAACTACAGTAAAAGCAAGCAGACGCATCAAGACAAACGGCACGGTATGGCATTGCTATCGAATGTTTCCCAATGTGTGTGTGTGTGTGTGTGTGTACTTTTAACAGATTAAACTACCAAAACAACTGCACGTGATACATACCACGCACACGCAGTTAACGCATGAGTGTACGATTTCGAACATCGCGATTACGATAATTTGAGAGCACCTTTTTGTATGTCCCAAAAATAAAACAGACACACGTACACACACACACATGCATACATACAAATACTAATGTTTGCCTTCCGGGGTCCGTCACCACTATTCAGTTGCGCCTCTTCCAACATGCTTCATTTGGTCCTATCGGATTGTTTTGTTTATCGGCAGGACCCCTTCGACGTACACACTCGACACCGAAACAAATCAGCCCGCCACAAATTGAAGCAATACCATGCGGGCACTTCGATGTCGCTAGGCAATTTTGTCATCTTCCTGCACGTTTTCCCGTTGAAATGAGTTAAGCTAACTGATAAGCAAATGGCAAGCAAATTGTACTAGACGTTATAATATCGAATAAGAAACTATCCTCCATCAAGCGTACGCAATAACGTTACAAAGAAACAAGCAAACAAAAGCAAAACAATGATTCAACTAAGGAAACACAAAATCGAAGAGCGTTAAGGAAAAGGAAAAGAGCAAAACAACAACAACAAACAAACAAACAAACAAACAAACAAACAAACAAAACTCAACAAATCTACTGTGTTACGCGATCTGACGAGAAAAGAATGTTTTGTCTACTACCAATTTTACTGCTATTTAAGGAAGCCGAGAAAGCAAACGCTAAAATAAAAGTTTTTAAAATCTGTTCTCCTATTCTACATGTTGATTTATATTTCCACTATCGGTTTTCTGTTCTAATAGTTGTAGCTTTCGTTTCTCTTTCGGTTTGTGCTTTCATTATGCTGGTTTCACGTTTTGCCCTTATTTGTATCACGGTGTGTGTACTCTCTTTCCCTCTTGTTTTCTCTCATCTCCCGCGTCTGTGGAGCGTATTGCGTTCCACGTCGGTCACTCATTAGATCCGTCTAGGAAGCGATGACCTCTTCACCATCTTTGTCTTTCTACACACGGATAGACACACGTTCTAGATAGTTTAATACTTTACATCTTGCTAGGGAACTGCTCGATCAATCACTAATCCTTTAACGATTGGAAAAGGGCGGTTAAGCTTGTGCGATCACAGGTTACAGCAAACATAAAAAAACACGATCGTTACAAATTCCGTCGACAGGTACGATACACGCGAAGAACGCGCAAAGAAAGAAACGTTAACTTAACAAATGATATGCCGAGAAAGAAAGTACGAAGAAACACTGTCACACTGACATTCGTGCGAACAGGATCCTTCGCACTGGGCAAAACAAAATTTGTACACAAAGTATGTAAGCAAAGGAAGCAGAAGTTAAGAAAGGAACAAATTATCTTGTGCAGTGTGTGTGTGTACTTTTTAGGTGTAGCATTTCTTTCAAATATTTTCATATTGATAAGGATGAACCAAAGGGAAGAAAAACACAAGACAAAACATTATATAAATTAACATTTGCTTCACATCTGTTACAAAACAATACGGGGGCACCAGGGTTTACGGAAGAAAGTGGGGGAAACCAGGGTACTGGTAGAATTACAATGGTGTTGCTGCAAAAACAAACATCCTTTACTCAACATCCCCAGTTATGAACATGAAATGAAGGACAGGCGAGGAAACGGAACAAAAACAAAACTAGAGAATCTTTACAATGGGCAAAAAGCGCTTGCATGGCCGAAAATCGAAGAAAATTGAGAAAAAGAAGAACAAAAACAAAAAGAAAACCAACATAAAAATAACAAACAAACAAACTATGATTAAATCAATATTTAAGCAAATTAATTAAACGATATTTAAACGATTAATTGACTACCACAAAACAAACGCATATGGAGCCAATGCAAATGCGCTAATCAAACTGAACAAAAAAAAACGCTACAGAGAAAAAAATAAAACATAGGAGAATGGGAAAGGACGGAAAGAAGCTAAAACTCGCGATATGGGCGTAGAGCACCAAAAACACAAAGAAATCTTTCTATCTTTATAAAGTTTACATAAACAGTGCAGCATAAGTAACATAACTCTATCTTTCACACACACACAAACAGAAATACAAGAAACACACACACACACTCATACACTCAATTGGAACCATTCTTTCTAATGCTTTTGCCCGCGCATGAAAAAGAGGAAAACAAACAAGAACACACTCACACAAAGAAAACAAACAAACAAAAAACAACGGGATAAAATCTAAAGGCGAAACAAACTATGAGAAAATTGTTAAAAAAAAAGTTACAAAACAAAACATACAACAAAGACAAACAAAAACGCAAACCACAAATCATCTCTAGCTGTGTTTTCATCAATTAAAAGAAAGCGAGACAAAATAAAGAAACACAACCAAGATGCTAGTCGTGCGTGTGCATTTTTTACCGTTTCGTTTGATGGTTTGTAAGGCGAAAAGCATGTGAACGTTTTGATGGGAGCCGATTTTTTCTGGTATTACTCTTTCATTCGACAGGTTAACAACTATTGGCAGAGCCAGGAACGTTCATTTTGTTAATAGTGTACGCCAGAGGCTACACTCATTTTCGCTTTATTTTCCTTCGCCGTAGGCTACTAAGTTATTTGGTCGTACTGCGTGACAGGTGGTGCTGATGTTTATTAAAGTTTCGACAGCCGACAGTGCTCTCAAAACTAAGATCTCGCCGTCGTCGTCACTGTCATCGGTGTTGTCATCACCATCGTCGTCGATATCGTCGTCGTCGTCGTTGTCGTCGTCGTCATGGTGATCATGGTGATATAGAAGTATCTTAATTAGGATACTAGCAAATGGATGATCGCAGCTCGTAAACAGAAACGCATAAAGTAACCAAGATACTAATATAACTAACGCAATTCGCAAAACTGTAAACTAACTAAATCTTAACTATAACTAAAAACACTATAAAGACTTCAGTTTACTTGCTAAGTTCTATCTCTACATCTACCAAAAAAAAAACGAAACTAAAAGCAAATATATCATTGTGAGCGTTTTCCCTTTACATAAGCCAAGTAAGGGTAAGCAAAGAGGTGAAGTGTTAGAGCGTATGTATCTTGAAAAGATTTAAAACAAGACAAATATTCGAAGCGAGAAAAAGCAGAGCAGAAAAGTTACACGGAGAATGGTGAACAATTGAGCTAAGCGTAACGCAATTAGATAAATTTAAAACGAATGAATACTTGTGTACGGCTTGCAGAGAAAAAAGCCAGATATTACACAACATAACATAACAATTATACGTGCGAATAGGTTATTGTCCTCTTCTTTCTTTACATCGGACGTGTTAAATGAGTTAAAGAAATTGAAAACTATTTACTTCCCAAAATACATTCGGACAAAACCTGATAGAGGAGCACAAACAAAAACATAGAAACATAACTAATTCATGATTTTTTTTAAAAATAATTTTATGACATATATTTGAATCATTCTTCAAAGTTAATCCGAATAGAATTGGTAGTGATTGGTAAGACATGAAACCTGCAAGCCGGTAGCAAAATCGCAACAACACAGTGAACGTGCATGGAAATTGCCATTAGGGTATGCAAATGAGGCGAGAATGCAATGGTGGCGATTTCAAAAACAATTAAAAGTGTTACGATTTTTAATCATCACGCCGTAAATTGCACCATCAATCTGACATTGTGGATCCATTTTGTGCACTGCGTATCTGCAACCTGCATCGTAACTATATAAGCGACGAACAGCATATATATAAAGCATCACGTACACATACAAAATATTAGTAAAACTAGTTGCTAGATAAGACTACGAAAAAGAACATGAAACAATGTGAAAGCAACACTCGAAAACGAAAGGATGGGATACAAGCAGCAGGGAACAGTAACAATGTTAATGTTGATTTTGAGTACGTTACACATGTTATTGAACTAACCCGATTTGTGGATAAATAATGCAACAAACAAGCAACAACAAAAAAACAAACAAACAAACAAACACACACACACTGTTTGCACCACGCCGCAACGTCGTCTACATTAAGCCACCATTACCACATTACCAATAGCAGTTGTAAAAGCGCACCAAATGCCAATACTACTTTTAACCCACGAAAGAGTAACCTCTTTGGTGATAAAACAAAACCGATATTGGCATAGGCAGAACGCCCAACTAATCCTTCACACAAGCATACATTATTCCGCTCAATTTCTATCGAATGATTCTGCATTGAACATGTCACAAAAGTTTGAAGAGAATTTCATTATTTCTGCTCCGGAGACGGAATGAGGCGACGGGATGTAAGGAACTGCGTTTCGATGTACTTATTCACAACCTTTATGGAACAAACAAGAAAACAAAGAAACTATACGCTTGTGTATAACACGCACCAAACATTTCTCGCCTACGATTCCACGACTTCCCTCAACAGATCTTTTTCTATATTCGTGTAGCTCTGTGCAGGTGGAGAGGGAAAAGGGAAAAGAACATGAAGAGGGGCGAATAAAACAAAAACACACTAGAAACTTAAACGCATTCTTAAAGTAAATGAAAGGATAAAGGAAGTGTATGGTTACTCCCACCCAGAAAGACTCGCTCACAATGGAAGAAGAGAAGTGGAGTTGCGAGGCAGACGAGAAAACGAGAGAAAAGACACCGAAACTTAGCCAGCGATACAAAAGAGGACAACCCAGTAATCCTAACGTTAAGGCCCAAATCGATACCAAAGCACAACACCGTTTGATGTAGTTATCTTTCCTTTGCCTATGCCTCCACCATTGGCATACGTTTGTGTGCGCGAAAAACAGTCGCAGCTTCCTTCACGGGAACCAGACGAGTGATGCTGATCATTACTATCAGCCGCTTATGCATGGCGAAGCGTGTATGTTCGTCTCTCTCTCTCTCTCTTTCTCTCTCGGTTAACGGCCATGGGGAAAATTTCCAAACATTAGCAAAATTGTTAATAGGCTTACGTATCGCGATATCTCTTCCGCTCGTTGTTTTCACACCTGTTTTAATCACACCTACCGTTCCTTACCAAACTTTTTGACGTGTAAGTAGTAGAAAACGTTAATGAAATCAATTAGTAGTTAAAAGTACACCACTTATTGTCCCGTTGTGTATGTGTGGGTAAATATCGTTTGTTTCTAATTTCCAACGTTTGCAAACAAACAAACACACGAAAAAAAAACAATACACATTCTTTTGCCCTCCATCCCTGTTGAGGTTTTTAGGGGGGCCGTATATTGTTACCCCCGGGGAACTTGAAATAACACAACAAACACATACACATAGATAATTAAATATATCAGAATCGACACACACACACATACACACACACATACACTCACACACTGAACGTTGAACTCACAGTGACGCCAAGCAGTTGTCGAGGGAATTGACTCTCAGTTTCAGATTAGTGTGCGCTTTGGTGTGTGGACAGTTTTTCATTGGAAACAATACCGAAAACATAGTTCTCTAGATAGCGAACCGTACGTTTCCGTTGCTTTCCGTTGGTTTCCCAATCGTTTGGTTATTTTTCGGTTCGAGGAAGTTGATATCGTTTAATTCAAATTGCGAGGTTTCGTTGCGATTCTCCGAACGCATTAGCAAAACACATGGAGCCAGTTGAGCAAGCAAACACCCATGGAAAATTATTATACATTGTATGAATGAATTTTTGATAATCTAATTATATGTATTTTTGAATTGTATTTTATCGTGGAGTAAAAAGAAATAAATATGTACCTATAAACAACAAAAGTGAAATAAAACAAAACTCGTCTGAAAGCATAAGCGCTGCACGGTGCGAAGAAACGATCAATATTTTATAGCTGAACGAAAAAACGACTCCAAGCGAGTGTCGTAGTCGTCGTCGCATTACCCAGAACAAACCCACTTACTGCTCGTAAGCTCAAAATAGAAAACGACATCAACCACCACGGCAAGCGTGGGGTCTCCGAAGGGGTTGTAAGTAAACAGCCATAAACTATTAACATAATCATTCGCGCAGACCAAAACTCACACGCAAACGCTGCTTCCCTCGACGCCTTCGATAGTGTAGCGAGAAATTACTCCAATCACAAGTATCCAGCCAGTGAGTAATACAGTAAAACAGACGAAACACAAGGACCGTCGCCACAACCGAAACATCATACAATGGAAAATGCCAACATCCTTCCCTCGTCTCTGGTCCACTCTGTCTAGACCGTGTCGGGTGTGGCAAAACTGTAGCACCAAAACGGGCAATCACACCTTTCCCCTCCCCCAACCGGGAAGTAAAATCACGAACTGTGGGTACAAACTTTTGCGTGCTGAAAAGTGATTACGCCTCAAGGAACCGTCCCGACCGTCCCGGTCTAGCTAATGTCCTAATTTGTGCCTCGCGAACGCTTCCTCCTGGGCGGACATTCAGGCGCCCCAGTTAATGACAAGTCACTTTGAATTGCCTCCATTGCCTCGAATTGTTTCGCACCACCCGGCGATCAGCGATCGATTAGCGGCCGTTTAATGCCCCATCTGCCTTGACCCCTTGATACTGAGACATCCGATTCCGCGGACCGCAAGTGTTTCACGCACAATCGACCTACCTTTGCAGTGGTCCTGGTGTCTCGCTGACCGCCTTCAGCGACATGCGCAACTGTCGGTGGAATGTTCCGAGTATCGATTCCCGGCGTCGTCCGCCGGCGGCTGCTCGATCACCGTTTGCCGCACCGTCGATCGTTTGTTGTGTTTTCCCCGTCTCAGGATCGACCGTGACTAGCAGATCCTTTACGATAGCTGCATCGACGGTTGCATGAGCAGATGGTGCGATTATGATCGGTGTCGGTCTGTGGTCGGTGCCACTGGTGCCGTCCAGCAGCTTTGTCCAGCAACCGGCTGCATCCGGATCGGCCGCATCATGTCCGGACCGATCGGACGCCGGTCGGACGTCCTCCAACAGTTTCGTCATCTTTCAGCACCAGGACCTCCGATGTAAAGCGTCTCCAACAAGCGTTGCCACACAAAGAACTGAAAGGAAGAGAAGTTTGGAAAAGTAGAGCATTGAGAGCAGGTTTGACGTTAAATGTGCAGGTAAGTACAATCCGAACTTTGTCCAAACGCCATATACGTCGAGCGACCATGGCACTGAACGCCCAACGACCAAGGCCTAATCGGTGCGCAAAGTAAACGACAAATTGATGCATCCAATCGTGCAAATCACCCCTGCTACTAATTACCCCAGACACCCACCATCGTACTTGGAACATGAAAAAGGTAATCGTTTTTAATTACCCGCTAGTCCATCTGGTCTAGTCTATCCAATCGTCATCATCCACCGACAAACCTGCGCGTTTCCCTTCCAACCTACCATCGTAGCCAGTGATCAGGCAGCTTTGATTCGAAGACAGCCCTACACGCTGACCCACTGGGACGTATGTTGTTGGTACGCCGTTTGCTACGCAGAAATTATCATAACGATGCGCTTGTACAGGTCTTGCAGTTGCATGTTCTTTTCGAATCTAATCAAGCCGTACACCGAGCAGTGCGAGCAAGTTCGAGCCGAGGATAACAACTCACCGCCGTCGACCTTAACGCACTATTGAAACGCTATTTTTGGTAACGTGATGACATTTGAAGCCGATCGTTGGGTTATTGCATGAATAGAATTCACCTTTGCTCCTTCTTTGTCCACTTACAACGCCCGCCTGGTCGAACACAATGCCATCTGCGATCTTGTTATCAGAAAATCTCCCGGACGTTAAGCGCAAGACTGGGATCGTCAACGTCTCGTCAACGTTCTCGTCCGGAAGCTCAAGGCATCGGTATCCGTCTGACTCAACAAAGATCATCAACTGCGCGCTGTGCGAGCTGAGTTCCCACTTTATCTTGCGTTTTGCGGTACGTTTCATTTGCTGCGGCTCGCGTATCGCACACTTTGCTAACTTCCTTGCCATTAACGCTATCTACCGCGGATTCCAAAGTGTACAAAAGCGTACAGCGTACGCCCGCGGATAGTGCACGTTCCCAGAAGTCATTTACCCTTCCCATGGAGCCTGGTAGCCAGTAAATTCTCCACCTCGCGAGTCATCAGAGGTTCTAGAATGTTGGGATAAAAAAAACCACCCAATCTAAAACTTTCCTCCATGACCGAAGCAGCGACAATCTCCGAGCAGGTTTGAGTATTCCTGTCCACGGTTATTCGACCAACGGCGTGCCGCAGAACGAATGGCAATCGAAAGGCGCTCGTTCGGGTGAAAAATCAAATACCAAACATTCAACTAGCGAATGCATTTCCGTCCAAAGCGCACCCTTTTCCATGGTGGTGACTCAGTTAGCCTCTCCGTTTCGAACATCAATCATTTGGCGATAAATTCCGCGAAGGTGTCAAGTGAGATTCCTGTGCCTTTCCATGTGGCGTGGAGATTCCATTCGCCGTCGGGTGGGACACACACGGGTCGGGTCTGTACGTGCGCACGGTCTCCCGTGAGGTCGTTTCGTATCAAGGCCATGAGCGGCATTGCGATCACATTATTTGCTGGCTCGATCGATCAGCAGTCAGTGGCCGTCGTTTAACTTGCAAAATAAAATACAAAAGAAAAAAACATCATCATCATCATCATCGATCGCAACACGACTCAGCGGTCGACGGTTGGGCACGCAAGGCGTGCAGAAAATAATTACCACCAACACCTATTACCCTCTACCTGTCCTGTTGCAGTGTGAACTGCAATCAAAGCGCATATTCGTATCATCGTACCGAGCTGGACGATCGATGAGTGTTACAAGTCGTAATAAATTTTAACCCACACCAACGACAACGATCGCCTAACAGTTGCCAACGCTAATCCATTTATCCTTCCTTTATAATGCTGGAATGCTAGTGATCGCATAATAATTACACATTTATGTACAGTGCAAAGTTCAGTAGAGGAAAAAAAAACAACTGCCCCACCAAGGCCGGCTGTCACGATCACGATCGAAGCGGTCATTAACTGGATGGGATGAGATCTTTGATAATGCACCTGCTGTGACAACCGTGACAACAGCTGTGCGCTTGATTACATAACGCTGCACTATTAAAGCAAACGATGGCGTAACTTTCGATTCGTCCGCATGCTGACGTTTCCGGTTAAAATTATCGCCATCTCTTTAGCATGTCGCTTGCAAACGCTACTCGGAAAAGTGTATCTTTATTTGCATGAAATCTTTTGTAGCATGAAACAAAGCGTGGCAAAGCGGGAATGCAGGGCGTATTATGTGTACTCCATTCTTCTCTACTGTGTCGAGAACATATTTTTAGGAAAGCACATTAAAATCACAATACTTCAAAGTGCAATAGGCGAGTCGCGGAGAGGCTATATTTTCAATCGCATTAAACCCCCTCCAACCGATGTGTGTGCCTCATGTACGCTCAAGTTAACCGTGAACACGATCGCACCATATCCCACACGGTTACTTATTGACTAGGTAAGCTGACGAAAGCAACGCTATTAAAACAAAACACAGAACAAAATAAAGGAAAACACCATGGCCTGGCCCGAGCACTGACGGCAAGCGGTTTTCTAGTAGTAGGACACACTTATTTTTAGCGATTCCTCCGCTCTGATAAACGACTAATAAAAATGTTGCATGCTCTAGCACAATTGAACGTACTACGCACCAGGCATCGGTTTCAACGCCGTCGACGACGAAATTTGAAGCTCATCCGCCCCCCC
>JXWZ01006803.1:0-10542 GCA_000956215.1 Anopheles farauti No. 4 | reverse complement strand
TAAGTATCATACAGTCTCACGAATGCTTGTCAACCTTCAATTCATTCTGGTGCTGAAATCACCGTTTTTTTTTTTGTTGGAAATCTATCAATCAAACAATTACTGCAGAACCACAACAATCATCAACTTTCGTATATATTTACGTAACAAATATTTTTTTTTCATTTCGCATTCAAACATCATTCCATCACCTAATCGCAATGAACTAACATACACTGATCATTTAGCTGAAGCTACTGGAGATGGTACGGTTTGCACGCGTGAAAAACCTCCAAAATTGGGAAAATCAACATGTCGTAAGTTCAGTTGTATCGAAAATATGCCTACGCTTCCCCTAATTTTCCTTCGTTTCGATCCGCTTCCGCCCATTTCCAGACCGCCCGGAAAGCATTCACGCTACGTTTCCTTTACATTTCCATTCCATTTGCAAATCCCACACCCATATGCCACCTTGCATTTTTTACAAACTTGCTCATCCAATATATAATGTCACCTCGCTTTTTACTCGGTTTTTTCGGGTGCAAATAGATACAATACGGTAGATCAATGTGTAATCTTAGTTAATCATACTAGTTAGAATTATAACTTTAGATTGGTGTTAGATGCTAAGCGAATGTACATAAATAATGCGGTTTTGTGTATTTAGACGCCAATAAATAACGTTCAATAGTTACATTCATAGTACAGATTGGCACGCTTGCTTACCAATACCAAGCACTTTGTACAGAATCATGCGACATTAACTAACATTGGTAATGCTTTTTATTCACACTAACGTGCCTGGCAATGGCAAATTTTTATATCCAAAGTGATATCAATGTGTGCCATCATTTGTACATAATCTAATATAAATATACATTATGTTAGCTTTTCCATTTTTTTCCAACGATTTCCAACGAAACATTTTTGTTCAAAATCTATTATTCAATGACATTTGTCGCTATAAGATGGAAGGATTTCTCATTTAACTTAACAATAATAACTTTTGTTACTGTAATAAATAGCATGATTAATGCCGTATCGTAGAGTAACATATATTATCGCCATAAAACGAAATTAATAAGATCGAAATTTATTATCCATACAGTTAACCAAAAAAAAACAACTTTCTCAATCTTTTATCCCTGTTGCAAAGCGGTTGAGCTTAAGATTTTCTTTTTTCCTTTTTCTTCTACTTTTATTCGATCTGTCCCAACTAAATAAATCAACGCACACTTCTACTCGATCTATTCTCACACTGTACAGTTCCGTACGGCCGATAGTTATTGTTTGAATGGATTTGTATCGTTCACAGATAAATCGGTTTCGTTTGAAAAATCCGTTTCGTTCAGCGACGATATCCAAGGTGTGCCAAAGTCTCACAGCCCGCAACACTCCGGTAAGTGTTTATGGAGTGGAAAATGTCGCATAATGAATGAAGGAAAAAGATACACCAATGATAATATTAACAATGTTTGGCTCCCACAGCAGACACAAAACCTCCCAAACCTGCGATTAAGTCTTCGACCCTACCCAGAACCTCATCACAGGGTAAGAATAGTGTTGTTTTTATTTCGCGTTTCATATTTTCAAGCCATCTACTCAAGTATTGTTTCCTCAAGCAGAACGAGATCGGCTAAAACCTCCACCTCCTCCGAAGCCGTTGGTCATGATCGCCGGAAATCAGTATCGCACCGACCTAACACTTGCCCCGGAAGTGTATAATCAGCTGCGTGGTTTACAGAAAAAAGCTATGGACCTGCGCACGGAAGTGCGTACTCTGCGTCGGTTAACTCAAACGCAAGCGGTTGCCGTACGAGAAGACATTAAAGATACATTCATGAGAATACGTGCAACACTGCTCTCCAATTCTGGCTTTGTTTGGGGACAAGGAGACAAAGAAAGGGTAAATACAGAGTTATGGATTTTTTTCCTCTATTTTAACATTGACCAACGTTGCAAAAATGATTTTCATCTACATTATTTCCTACTTTGCAGACAAATCTTACAAGAGAAGAAGAAATATATAAACAAGAAGTAATCCGATTAGAGAAGGACCTGGCTGATCTTGAATCTTCTGTTGAAGGTCTGCGTGGGGAAGTGATCAACAGAAGAACGCGTGTCAATATGGTCGCTGTTGAGGACATGGCGTTAGTCCTCAGCCGTGCGAGGTAAAGCTGGGCGAGCTCTTCTGCAGCCGAATGATTTTATACATCACATTCTTACATGTCCTTCCCTCTTTTGCAGTAAAACTGTTGCGGAGCTCAAAATGCGTTTTCCCATTCTACAACAGGGCTTACGAAATCTTATTTCCAACGAAATGGAGCATGTTTGTCGGGAGGAAGCTTTCCTGAAAGATGAACCAGATCGCCTCGAAAACGCTCTAAGGCGATGTAAGAAACTAACAGGAACACTTGTTACGCTCAAAAGGTATGTTTTTGCTTCTCATACACTCACTCTATCTCTCTCTATCTCTGTCAGTAGTTAGTAGTGCTTACTGAACGAACATCATTTGTTTGGTTCGTTTTCTTTTTTAATCATCCAATAAATATCATGTGCCGCCTCAAGACTTGCGAGCGTGCAGGAACAACGGTTACCAATTCCCGACGCAGCGAACGTTGATGAAACTATCAAACCTCCGGAAGCACACACCAACGTGAACAAGGTAATTTAGTGCTCTCGTTACCATTGTCTACTTACTAGCAACACTTCTATCCCTTATCTCAAAAACTAAATACAGCAACAATAGCCAATAAAAACCAAAACTAGTTAATACCATTCGAAGCCGTCCTTCGCTATCGGTTTCCGGTTTATTGTTTCACGATTTTGTTTCCTCCTTTACTATATTCTACTTTCGTCTTTAGTTTGCTTTATCTCTCATACTCGCTCTACTTAGGTACTGTATTGTTGAAAAATATTCCCAATTGCGTTATGTTTAGTATTCGTAACAAAACTTTCTCTGCCTGTCTGTCTATTTATCTGTCTCGTATTTGTCACAAATTACGTCTGCTAGTAGCGCAAGGTTGTGCAGAGTTGCCTTACCAGTTGTGCAATCAATCTAAGCAATTCTTACGGGCTTCATTTTCCATATTGGCTTGGTATCCATATTAGCCGCTTATATGGTCTGAATTTTATTTTCAAAGAAAAATGCTTCTTGTACATATAATAATTTCCAAAGGAAGAAAACTGCTAGTCGAGGCTTGAATAATTAACATGAAATCTTTTTTGCAAACATTGCTTTCCTTTTTCCCATTATCTCATTGACGTACTTATGAGATTGCCATCTCCACAGCCATGCGTTGTATTGTTTATTGTGCGTATCAAAAAGCGATTTAACAGATTTTTTTAAGAGAGTTTAAAGGAAAAAGTATTAAACACGACTAAAGTGACATGAATCTTGAAGTGATAGTAGTAGAAGTAAAACATCATTGGGTGTTTTTTGCAATTATCATTTAAGATTTGTATAAGGTCATTTGCTTTAAATTTACATAGAAATTGTCCAGATAAAAACAATTGTTTATTACTGAACCATGCCACAAACATGAACTTATTCCTTGCATTCGTTGACTGGTTTTGTTTAATGTAAAAACGGCTCATAAATAACCAAAGCTTTTCATGGAGAAAAACGAAAAGGTGAAAAACGCAAGTCATGTGCTGGGAGAGTTATGGATTGATGAAAAGCAGAGGATAGTATCGAAAGTTATGTAAATTTAGTTTTAGGGACTTAGGCATTTTAAACATATTTAGGTATCCAAAAAGCTTACATACATTCTATAAAATGTTTCTTTTAAGTTTATGGTTTCTGTATGCGTAACACGGAATTTGTTCTATGCCATGAATCATGTATCATCAGTAGGAAAATTTTTGCTGCGTAGTTGAACATTGGCATCCCACCTTTTTACCATTTTCAATAACTAATACCAATTCATTGAACGATTTTAATTTGAATGTGTAGTTGGGATTTTTATTTTTATATTTTTTTTTATCTTTTATACGTAATCAGTATTTTCCTACGGTGTTACTTATTAACTTAAAAAGCGTGTGGTTGAAACAAAAATCTGTAGTTGCTTTATTATTCAAACTAACATATCATTAATCTTACCGGGTATTACCCATAATATCGAATTATAAAAATCGAAATAGTCGAGCTTAAAAATAAAAAAACAAAGGTTGATTCACTATTGTATAGCGTTACAATGAAGCTTTCGTTTGAAAGACATTTTAAACAATAATTCTTACCGTGCCTAAATGTTGTCAATGTAACATAAATACATCTCATAATTTATGGGCTTTTTTATTTGTTTCGCATATTAAATGATACCACTATTTCCAGTAGTAGTCCACACGCCGAATCGAATCAGTATACTAAAATTAAGACAATATTTCTCGGACCTCCAAGGCGCTGGACCGATAGCTAATGGAAACTCTTATATTTCTACACGTTTGTCAAAACATGTAGAAGTATATTGCTATTTTTGCCAAATTCTATTTTATCAATTCTTTCACCCGCCCCAAATTTACTGTTTACTCTCATCTCGTTCTGGCACAATTTATTCAAAACTTTTTTTAAAAAAATCTGTTTTCCCTTACGTTATGTTACGGTTTCATATGATTTGTTTTCTTCAAAAATAATCTGTACTAAATAATTTGAACCACATAAACTACCAAACTGCTTAAACTCCGTACTGAAATCATTTGCCAATATTTGAAGCGTATCTGCCTATCCCTTTTCTTCCGATATGGTAGGCTCAGTATTCTCTCGTTACCTCCCATAAAGACCTTGTTTCTTCCTGAATACTATATCCTGCATCACTCTCGTAGGCTTTTGTTTCTTCCCGTCCCGTCTGGCTACGATCGTTTTAAAAACATCTCTTTTTGACCGAAACTCCCCTGCCCCCAACCTCGCCGTCTCACCAGAATCGGGTCTACTGTATGCGAGCTGTCGTGTTTGATTACGATCCCCTCCAGCCCCCCATCCCCATACTCTTCAAACAATACTAACATCATAACATCTAACCTCCTTTACCCTTCAAATCAACGAACCCACATCACAGTTTTGAGAGCCGAATCGATGCTAAAATGTGCATTCATATAATTTTGTGTTTTATAGTTCAACTGGCGATGGAGTTCTAACTTCAAAGAGGCGATCAATGAGTAAATTATGCTCCTACTTAAATAATCAACAACCGAAAAATAGTTTCTTTCTTTTTGTTCTTTCGACGCAATTTACTTTCTACTCCTCTCGTTATCTTGTTTTCGTACTTCCTCAACGTTTGTTTCACGAATGTCCCGTATGGTAAAGAGCAAACCAAAAATTTATATAAAAAAAAAAACAAAACATTCATCAAAAATTGCATATCAAAATCCTCTCACAAAACTAAATTGTTCTTCCATTTTATCAACACCCTACACACGATTTTGTCTTTTACTTCAACTGCTTCGTCACTATTGATATCCCGTCTTCTATTTTTACAACCTTCTGCTGAAATACACTAGCACACTCGCAATCAAATTTGTTCGCAATCCACTCTAACACGAAGCTCTTACACACAGTCACACAAATACACCCCACAATTTATTGGTTTTCCTTGACGATGGTTTTAAGTTAATGCTCCATTTTCGTTGCCTAATTATAACATATTTAATACAGTTTGATTTGTAGCTTTTTATGACTTTCTTATGTATTATTGACTATTTTTCGATAAGTTATGGTTTAGTTATGATGTTTTTCATTACAATTCTATATTTTTCGTATTGTTTTCGCTTGCTGGTGCGCAAGTGCTTTTTCGTTTTTTTTACACACCTTTAGTGTTGTTCAAAGACAGAGTGTTTTAATAAACAAGAATATTGCTTTAATTTTTTTTTCTTCGCGCTTTACTATTTGATCTTTGAATGTCCTGACTTACCACCGTCACCATCACCTCCACTACCACTAAACTACTTTCTTCACCAACATCAATGCACTAAACCAGGCTGTCGCAAACGCAATGCCACAAAATCAATATTCGCAGCAATCGAAACAAGTGCTTTGCGCAGCAATACTCTTAAACACGCAATGAGAAGATGTGAGTGGGTGTGTATGTGTGTGTATGTTTGCGTGTATGCGTGTGTTGTTCGTGTGCGAGGATGCGTGTATGTGTTTTTAAGTGTAATGATGTTTAAGCCGGTGGATGTTTCATTCATGAGTTTTTGTAACCATCCCTAAAAAAAACCATTTCTGTCCTATTGTCTGCTAGAAATTGTCATTGCTGTTTCTTTGTACTGTTCCCTCCGATCCCTCCATCGATACTAAACAAACTAGTAAAGGTGCCGAAAAAAAAAATGATAAACTATACTAAACGCGGTCTACGAATCGATTAGCCGTATATTTAATTATCCATAGTTCGTCTTTTTTCCTTCTAAACGTGTGTTCACCTGGGCGTCTTACTGAAAGCCTGTCTTTCTTTGATAGTTTCCGATTTCTTGCGAATAGTTTGCTAACTGTTTCACATGAGTTTTATGTTCTACTTGTACGAATGCAACTGAGTATGGATACGTTTAATTATGGAATGATATATTGTATGTCCACCATAGCGTGTTCACGCAAAAGAGTGCTGTAATTTGTTTGTGTATTCGCTTATTGAACACATACCTGTTCTTCCCCGTTACACACCGGAAAGGTTGTAGTAGTTTGCAGTATGTACCTCTAATACTTAGTGCATGACATTCACACACTGAAACCACATTACTATCAACTTAACTATTTCACTAAACATTTCTCTGTTGTTCACCATATCACCTTCGATAGCAGCAAATGCTACCTCCAATTTTATCAATGTATTCGTAAGCTATTCTTCTGTTCTATTCCACTGTGTTTCACAGCAAAACTCAGATTATGATTCTTTGAATCGTTGTTTCTTTGTTTACTCTTTGAAGTCTTTGTTTACGGAACTTTTGATAACGTTTATTGTGGAAATTTTACGTTCAAGGTTAGAGGTTATAGAGCAGGACAGCTGAGTAAATCTCACGATGACACAACGTTTTCTACATAAATATTATTATCGGTGTCAACGAGCGCATTGTAGTGGGATTTGAAAAGGGACACTAATGGAAACCGTAAGAACAAGCAATGCTATTAAGCACATATTTGTCTCAGCATAATGAATCACCCCGAATGATCTTAAGTCTATTTCGACTTCTCACAACTTTACCAACATCTACATCCACAAGCGTCACTGTAAATGCGAACATCAATTGGCTAAACGTGCTATGTGACACCGTAAATCGAATGTTAATCGGACATAATTTGCGACAAACAAACAAACCCCAAAATAAAGTGGCACAAACGTCAAACCTTTCCCCCGATTGGATGCTGTCCTACACCTTTTGGTTCCGTTCCCTTTCCTAACGATTAGTGTACAGTTGAGTAGAGTTGACCGAGCTAAATGTGTTACCATCTTCCTTTAGTAATTGGATGCCATCCCTAAATATGTTCGAACGATAAAGACACGTAACGCTAATTACCTAGTGATTGGATGCATTAATTGGTTTGAATATGATGAACCGAAAGTTATCATATCTCATAAAACACAAAATGTAGATGTTAATACCAGACTAACAGTGGAAGCCAAAGAAATTGTTATCGTTACGTTTAACGTTTGTATTTTTTTCAGTTCATTCCTTGTTTGGTTTCATTTAAATTTTGGGTTTCTCTTTTGTGTTACTATTTTCGTTAGCTAGTGCTGTTTCTTCCTTTTCAATATATGGCTGTGTGAAAAGCACTGTGTCTATATATTTGTTCCACGCAAACCGTATGAAACTTAAAAAGAAATATGTTTTCTCTTTATCTCTTCCATTTTGTGCCTTTCTCTCTGTCTCTTTCTCTCTCTTTCTCTCTCTCTCTTTCTCTATCTTTCCATCTGTCTCAAAATACTCTTGTTTTTCAACATTTCAAAAATCCATCGCACAAAAACTGTGCGTATTGCGCTTCGCGTTGTCCTTCCCTTCTCGTTTACGGTGCGTTCGATTTTGGGTTGCGGCATCGCCCGAAATACTGTGTCCATCCGGTGACAAACGTACGAACGCAGCCAATCCCAAGTCCCCGTTTGGGGACAGTCGTTGCCAGTGGAGGAATCGCCCCAGAAAACGCACTCGATGCCCTGCTAGACGAACTGCAAACATTTGCTAAACCGCCAAACGGTGTTAACGAGGTAAAGGAAAGCTGCGTTACATTTGATTGATTTATGTTGTATTGCTTTTTTTTTCGTTAAGCAACTGTTAGTATGCCAATTGGATTATTAAGTTTATGGATTTTGCATTAATTTGAAACTTGAGCTGTTTGTGTTCTCTACGTGATTAACTTTGTGTTTATTCTTACATGACATATGTATTATATAATTTATATTTTTTTATCTTACTTTATATAAATATTTAATCTTATGTATTACTTTCATGTGTTTTTTCCTTGGAAACACTTGTTTGAAAATCATTTTATGCGTACATTATTTTTATTGGACATTAGCACCGCCCGGATGACTCCACGTCAGACGACAGTTCGCAAACCCTGCAAAACAGCATCACTACAAAGATCTCCCAGTCGCAGCTGTACCCCTCCGAGCCCGTTTCCTCAAACGTCGGACTCCGGCGGCTTCATTCGTATCCGAGTGGTTCGGATACGGACACGAGTCCACCGCAGCCGAACCGTCCGACAACCGGCAAACCGCCGGTCCCGGAACGGAACGCCGAGCTACTCTCCAAGGTCAACAACAAGCGAGTACCCCCGCCGCCCCCACCACGCACGAGTTCCCGCAGTCCGTTGGCCAGCCCCACTAGCCCACATGTGCCGCAGCATCACCGTGGCCAACAGCCGGTCGTAACGCTTTCCGACTGCGAACAACAGCAGCGTACGTCGGAAGGTACCGACTCCGGCAGCGAATCGGTCTGCTCGGACAACTCCCAGCGTCAGCTGGCGTTAGAGCTTCGCCACCAGGAGCTGCTGAAAAAGCAACGCCAGCTGCAAGAACAGTACCAGCGGTTGCAGCAGATGAGTAAGAATGCGGTGCCTCTCGCGCCGACCACGATGAACCACGATATCAAGAAGACGGGCAGCGAGTCGAACCTACCGCTCAAGATGGGCTACAACATGACTGTGAGCGGCTCGATGAAGAATCTCTGTGGCGGTGGCACTGACGGCACCATGCCACCATTCGACTCTTCCATGGTAGGGACAAACAATGCCGACCATCAGGAGGACAACGATAGCACGGCGGTCGGACCGAACGCAATGGACGGTGTTGTTGGCGCAAATGGAAACACTGGGTCCTTGCCGTCATCACATCTAACTAAAACCACCAACAAAGTGTACGAAACAGATATACTGTAAAAAGAAATCCTTCAACTTCATACACCCTTTGCTTTACCGCTCCTATCGTATGCTACAGAAGCTCATTCCATACAGAAAACTCTAAGACGCTACTCGAGACGTGACGAAATACTGCACGATATGATTGTTTTCGTTATCACACCACCATCGACGAATGTGTATGTCGACATTAAGTTGATGATTGATCGTATTATTTATTATGGTAGTTCAAAGATATTGTTACTATTTTGTTGAATTTTGTTTATTTATTATTCATAAATCAACACATTGCAATCTCATAATGGTTTAACCGCTAATTAGAAACACCAGCCAACTATATGGGTTCGCCTGCCATCCCTATGGCAGAAATCTAATCTTCTCACAATGTTAGAAATCTTCTCACACTTCTTCTGTTAACCATTTACTTTCATTTTTACCTCTACACCGGTACTAGAAGCAATGTATTACGGCGTCTATCAAATAACATTATCTAGCTATCTCCCAGAACCAGAAGGATTAAATATCAGCTGCTCACTACTTGCATCACATGTGCGCATACATCTAGATGAATAGTGAATGAACTGTGCCCTGAATGCTGCAAATGCACACTACAAACACATTTGTATCACCGTTTGATGTTTGCACAAGCCTAAACCAGAGCGAAAGAACGGGCAAACCTATAGTAGACATTCCAATTGCTCACCCAAGCTAACCCACAATTCAACCATTTCTGACACATGATAGTGTGCTTATCAGACTCAGTAGTTATCACAAAAACCACGCAAACAGCAAGGAAAACTTATAGAAAAAACTTAACCTGATTGTAATCGACCGACCGGCTGACAGAACAACGCTAAAAACCCCCCAAAACTAGCCCACAGCCAATGCTATAGCCTAACCGCAACGTTTAGCACTAATGGCAGTGTTTTAGAGCACTAGCAAAACGGAACTACCCCAAAGGAGCACCTCACTGTTGCCCGGATCCTATATATCGTGACGGATGTATCTTTTATAGTAAGGCAGGACAGAGGAAGGGCAAGGAAAGGGCGGGAAATAAAACAAAATAGTACACGTTCACCACAACGCAACGGTACACGATTTCGTACAGGTGCACCGAAACGCACCAACTTAAAAAAAATTAAGTCGAAAGTATTCAAATGGCGCACTTTATCACGATAAAAATGCAAAATACAAAGAAAATGTGTGAGTGTGTGTGTGTGTTT
>JXWZ01006802.1:0-13488 GCA_000956215.1 Anopheles farauti No. 4 | reverse complement strand
GTTCATTTCCTCCTTCCAGCAGCGTTACGACGCGCCGTGGCGTCGTGATCACCATAAGTGATCGTGATTTTATAGCTTCATCTTTATGCCCCGGTGTTGTGCGCAATTACGCTCATTTCGTTCGCAAACAATTAGTATCGCATTTGTTTCATGACTGCCGGGGTCTCTCCCTCGCTTCCGGAATCGTTTTCCAATAGACATTTCCCCCCAAACCCCCGGACGGACGACGGGGAAAAAAAGGCCACAAAAACAGAGCACTGTTCTGCAGAAAAACTTTCCCCGTGCTCTCGCAGCAAGATTTGTGTTTTGTTTTGCAAAGCTTGCAAGTGCCGTGCCGGAAACGGTCGGTTGGAAAAATAAGTATTCGCCTGTGAGTGTGAGTGTATACGTGTGCTCGAAGGGACCGGATAAAAACAGTCATACTTTGGATATCGGCAAATAAAAACAGACTCCTGGCGCCGATAAACTTTTCCGTTCCGTTTGCCACCGTCCGCACCCGCGCCAGGCGTCTGCCCCGTGTGAGTGTTTACGTCTTCTGCACCGTCTTGCGTGTGTTTGTGTCCTCTCGCACGAACCATGTGTCTCCGGACGAGGACGAGCCGCCAAAGAAAACTCTCGGCAGCTTCAATTGAATGCCGCCTCCTCGTGTGCCCCGTGCTGCGTTTTATCTTTCTGCTTTGGTTCGGTTTGTTTGTTTGTTTGCTATCGCCGTATAAGGTGGCGTTGGTGGTGTGTTTTTTTTTCTTCCCTCCTCCCCTCCCTCCCAATCTGAGCCCCACCCCGCGGGAAGACAAATCTCTTTAATGGGGGACCGTGGAGAACGGCAACGCAGCCGTCCCCTCCCGGTACGGGACAAAGGGAAATAATTTTAATATACTTAATGTAATGCGTTTACTGCTCATTGGTTACGGGTAAGTTTTGCAAGCTGTAAGTTTGTCGACGAAGGTGAGGGGAAATTAGTTCCCGCTTCTGCCGGCGTTTGTTGCGTTTCACAGCCGAGCCATAAATTAGCCCCCGGTGGGGGAGGGGAAAGTTTGTTTCCGAACGAAAAACAAATTCACTACAAAAGAGGGCATTTTGTTTAAGATTTTTAACGCCTCGTGAAGTTGTTAGTTTCGTGTTGTTTCGTTGGCGCTGTAAGTTTTTAGTTTTCGAGAGGGGGAAGAGGGGTTCTGTTGCGTGTTGTTTGGCGCTAGGAATGGGAAAAGTTAACAGCTTGTCATGCTTTTGCCCCACCACAAGTGAAAACTATCACACTTTACGGTAAAAAAAAACACTTTTAACAACCGATTGCTTAGCTCAACGAAAGAGGTGCCAAACTGAGGCACCTCGACGCTTCGAGCCAACTGTCGCCGATCACGAATTTCATGGTCGAGTTTGCTGACACTTGGATTATAAAATAGGCGATAAAATATAAACACATCCGACGTTTGCATGAAACTTAAACATTTGCGCGGCGGACTTTCCCCGGTTGTTTAGTTGCAATGTTTCAAATTTTCGACGTTTACGGCGAACGCTGCTGGAAGGGCATTTGGGACGAGAATCGCACAAACTGCTCAAACTCAACTAAGTCAACTAGCTACTGGCTTGTGTTGTCTAGCAATACTCCTTCTTCATGGATGGAGCTCGGCTTCTTTCGTTGGTTTGTTACTTAACTAACCATACCGTTTTTTTTTTTAATTTCTTAACAAACTAAACAAAAACAGAAACACGTTAGTAAAAAAAATAAACGAACAAAAAACGAAATAAAACTCCCTATGCTAGGCGAAATGTGCTCTTTAATATACGGTCGAACAAGAGCGCACCTAATGCTAATCCTAATGGATATAAACAGATTAGATTGATACTCTGGCATTACGATTACCGACAGTATCGGTATCTACATGTGATAGGAAGAGAAATTTGACAGAAAGAGGAGGCATTCAGTTCATTTTACGAAAGAAAATGAAACGTTTGGCCAATGTTTGCTTGACGAGTAGTTTTAGTAGGCATTTCTATACAACCAATTTTCATATTTGTAAAATTGCGCTACTAACGCATACGGTCGCAAGACACACTTGCTTTTGCTGGGGGTTTGTTTTAATTTTTTGTTATTATTGTTTGGAACACAACACTACGGTTTCCTGTTCAAATAGTTGGGAAACTTTCGCATTAGGATGTTTGTTTTTTTTTCACACGGGCTGGGAGGATAGAAAGAAACGGGAAACGTATAACAAAACACACGTTCTAGGTCGTGTAACGAGGTGGAACGGAAATGGAAACGACTATTCTAAAAAAAAAGTTTATATAAATGGTGAAAATTTTGTTCTGTTTCTGTGGACGCTACGGATGTGTAAACTATTCTAGGAGAGTAGTTGTGGATGATATGTTCGTGATTCGTGTGATGAATGAGGGTTCTATTCGCTCTAGTGTTTACTATCGATAGAACAGACACACACACACGCGCTTAAGATCGTTAGGAAGCACTCAAACTCACGCTTAGAGAAGAAAAATTCAAACCACACAAAACGAATGATTGGAACAAGTGTGTTGAGATCGCCTACATGAACTATTTTCGGTTTGCTTTTTATCGTTATCTATGAATGGAAAATACCTAGAAAAAACCACCCTAAAGTACACACACACACTCGAAAAAAAACCACACATGAAAACACACGCGCACACACACACACAGCACACACGAAATGATTCTGAGCTAATATAGGCACGCGTAGAAGGTGATTTTTTGTTTGATTTAATTCTATACTAATTTCAGCAATCGATTCTAAAACACCGATCATACGGTCACACTGTTGCGATTCACTTCCGTATCTATGTATATGTTTGCTATAAACTATCGCTATAAAACACACCCGCAGCTAGACGCATCGCCCCGCTATCCATAAATACTGGGACGATGGTCGCGGGCATCAGGTACGGTTTCGTAACGCTGGCTCTAACCACTGCACTCTAGATGCAAGAAAGTAATTCAAAATCCGTATAAGACGCGTATTCACTTACGGAAGTCTAACATAGTTTCCGATAGACTAGACGGTTCTAGTGTAGCGTTCTTCGCTTCTAGCGTGTGACGAGCCGTTTATGCCCGATTCGCGTCGGGTAACGTTTTTTTTTTCTTCGCTTAAATCGAGTGGTTCGTTCTTTTGATGCTTGTTCAACTGTTTCTTTCTATAGTAAATAAATATCATTTTCTATTTCATCGATACAATGTCGTGAAAAACTTCGGAAACTTAAACGGAAATGAAAATTCAAACGTCCAACATTGACAAGCGGCACGAGCGAACTTTAACGACTCGAAAAAAGGGATATACACACCCTTTTCCCGGTAACCATACGTAACTAGATTTAGTTGCCGCTGTAGCCAACTTCGATTCCCGCCGTCATTCTGTCAGTTCGTTTGTGTCGTCCGAGCTGTCAAATTTTTTGTGACGTTTTGGTGCCGTTTTTTATCTTTTTTATATGCTTGATTTTTTTTTATAAGCTTCTAAAACCTTCTTTTCTTTCGCTGTGCGTCGTACTTGCATCATCGGCGTCCGGTTGTCATCCGTTAAACATTGCATTGCGTCATCCGAATCGAACTGCACAATATGCATCTGGTTCGGGAGGGTTCTACTTCGGTGATGCTTATTTAATTTAACACTTGCAGAATGTGTTGGAACTGACCGAACGACGGGTTCGTTACTGTTCTGGTGAATCTCTCGGACGTAAATGAATGTTATTCGTAATAGGCAGAATTTTTCGAACTATTTTGCGGAATTCGCAAAGAAAATCATATAAAAAAACTGAATTTAAGAAAAAAAAAAAACGACATTCGGAATCTTGGAGCCGAGTGGATGTTTGAACATAGAGTCTCCCATAGGATATTTGAATTACACTAGGTTTTCTTATGAAATCGTGTCAATGTGAATGTGGTGAAAACAATACGGTCGGTATATTCTATAGATTTTAGTTCTTTAAAAATCGTTTGACGCGATTTGGGGATAAATGTTGTGATCCAAATAAATCTTTCAAAGCAAATAACTCTTCATTTGCAAAATATAAACTTTTATGCATGTTTCTTCATATGTTAGTACGCACAACTTGTTATAGAATGAATTGAAAATACACTCCATACAATCCAAACTCCAATTAATAGAAGTACGGTTGAAAACATTCCCATCCGCGGTGTAAAAAATGCGCGAAATTTTTTAATACAAAAATTCTGCGCAATCATACTGCTTATTTATCGAGCTAGTTTCCATCCGCACCCGACGCGGTGGGTGGTTCACCGTCGGTATCGTTTACAATCTCTGTCTCGGCTTCCATCTCGGGCCCGGGAGGCGAGCGATTCTTGAGAGTGCACAGGTTTGCTCATTATATTAATGATCTCCTGTGCTGTGCTGCGTACACCGGTCGGTCGGTTGCAACGATGTGCCGAGAAAAACCGGGGAAAAAAATGGAGGCAAAAACTAAACTCCGCACCCGTTAAAACCGTCAATGGAGGCGCCTGGTGCCCGGTAGAAGATGGAGAGTAACACCGAATAAAGGCACCCCGAAGTTGATCGTTGCTTTTAACGCCAACATTTCTTTGCGATGAAGTTGGTGGTGTGGTGAGGAAGGTGATGTTTGCCACCGGTCTCCCGCTCCGTTTGGATCGAGTAATCCGATTCGCCCAGCAATAAAGTTGCACCGATGTGGATGTGGGAAAAGTTTCCGCAGGCCACAACCACTGGCCTGGGACGGAGGGTAGAACGCTAACGGGCGGGGAAATTTATCTGTTGGAACTTCGCTCTCCGCTCGCGCCATTGCTGCGGGATGGTAAAGTTCGCGGAAATGGCAGGCACGCTGAAGATTTTGATGAAACATTAGGCACCTCGGAAAGTTCGGCGAACGAAATGACGGATACCTGCCAGATCTGCCTGCGTGTGTCTATATTTTGGTGGAATTTGGCAAAGGGGAGAAGATCCAATCCGCGCGTGTACCGTATGGTGCGGGCGGGCTGTTTCCTTCCAGCCGTGGCATCAATATTTCATCGAAATTCAACGTAATTACGCAAGCCGCGTGCTGAAGGGGCGAACCATCCCACCACCCCTGCCCGAAGCCGTTCGCCATCAAGTGCGGCGTTTTGCTTCAGCAAAGAAAGGTTAAGAAACCGGTGGGAACCGGAACTGCTGACGGCATACCAGCCGTCGTTTACGGCAACATTCGATATTTCATCTTCTTGGGCGACGGCAGAAGGGGCAGCACATCGATCGAAAATAATACACCCCTGGCCGGGAGGCACGGGATGAGGTACGGCCGTGAAATGGGTTACATGATGGGTAGCAGCAGCATCAGGGCAACTTCATTGTCCAAAAATGCAAATGTTGTATCGCATTCACATTACGTAACATTCCGTGCGCCAGCATAAAGAAGGACGGCTACCGTGGCCGTAATGAAACCGGCGCTCAGTGGGGTTTTTTCTCTCGTTTTTGTTCAGCAACCGCATCTCCATGGGGCTCCGGTATTAGATAACACCCGGTAACATCGGAATCGAACCGAAGCGTACTTCTTATGCGAAGCAGAAGGATGCGTCGTCGTGCTGCGATAGAATCATAGTGCCGTCAATTTTGTGACGGGTGTGCGTTACCTTATTTTCGGTGAACATAATTAAACTTTTGTGAAAGGAACCCGAATTGTACGGGAATAGAAGAAAAGTTTGCCTGATCCATTTGTACCCCATACAACAAAAACAAAAAAAACACGGATTTTGTTTTGAGAAAAGGATTATATCAAAACAATTGAAGTAGATTGTCCATTTTTTTGTGGGTTGCTTGGCCAAAAGAAAAACAATCACCTTCCGTTCAGGGTGGCAATCATAATCGAAATCTCCCTTGTCATGCTCTCTCGATCCAGCGACATTGCTCGGTGGGTGGGTGAGCAAAAAGCCCCGCCACAAAACGTGAGCAGAACTGAAAAATGTCAACAATAATCTTGGGTAACATAAATTTGGGTATGACAGCAGCGTTCCATCCCTGTGCCAGCGTACGGTTCGAGCCACCCTGGGAAGGAAAATGTGTCCGGACTCGTTCGCTCTATTAGTGATGACAAGGGTGTTTTGGGTTGGGTTTTGTCTTAATGTCCAATACGCACAATTTTTTCCGCGTGGCACACCACAGCGACTGAACACATCAAGCAGGCTTTGTTGCGGTCGTTTTAGGCAAAAAAGAGATATTTATTTTGCATTGAATACATGTTGTATATTTAAGGGAAAATCTTGTGTTCTTTGTTTCTATAGGCATATGCTTAATTGTTTTTTTATGTTTAAAGAATTTTGAATGTTGTTTTGTTGAATAAACTGTCCTGGTCCTGAAGGAATTATGTTTTTAAAACAATATGGTTAGATAAATCATAATTTCAGGTAAACATTCTCTATGGCTGTAACATTTTCTATGAATTTTACGAAAAAGCAAAGACGAAAAAGTAATCAATAAAAAAAACTCGTAAGCAAATTACGAAACGTGATACAAGAATGAACGGTTGCATTTACCAACAAGAGCATACTTTAGAACCAGTATAGTTATAGAAACCGATAAAACAAGATTTTCAAAGATTTTTTCGCAATTATTTAAAAATTTTTTTTTTTTTCAAAACAAAAATCTGATGTTTTCAAGCATTTCAAAACTATGTTGAATAATCATAATTTTTTAGCCGAAATAAAACTTTTCTTGAGCATTTTTAAATAAATAAAAATGTATACGTTTCATGAAAAATCTGCTTCCATCAGGCTTAAATTTGGGCTTCTAATACACTCAGATTTCACTATCCCTATATTTCACTAAGCGTCTGCGGGAAGCTCTTTGTTTCCACTCTCACAACGCCACATTCCTTAATGGCGCGGGGAGTGCGATAAAGAGGTGGATAGTAATTAGGACGATTGAGGATAAATGTCAATGTTTGAACAAGGGTACGATGGGTACGCTCTTACGTTGGAACTACGTACAAACAAACGTATGGCCAGGTAGTGCCACGTCAGCAAAGCGATGCCCGAGGGGTCCTGCGGCCTGCTCTAGAACCCGTCCTGGCATCAGTCTAATGACATTTTTGCGACACATGTCGTAATCAGTCGTAGCCCCCGTTCCCGATGGCTGCTACAACACCGCCAACAAGAGACAGAAAGCGAAGGGATCTGGAGAGAATGGCGCCAAAATTTGATTCACGGCTGCGCTTGAAGAGTGTGGCTAGTAAACGCCACGCCACGTCACACCGAGGCACCGTATGATGCCAAAAAGGGGTTGACATTTTCCGGAATGTGCACCGCTGGTTCTGTCCCCAGCAAAGTGAGCGGCAAGTGAGTCGTTTTCGCTTACTGGCCGTGGTTAGTCTTGAATGGGAGCTTCGTTTTTGAAGGATTTTCTGGCCGGTTTGTGTGAGTGAGCAGAAAGTTTTAATTTAGTGCGAACATCTGTCGGCGATTTGCGAACGACAGAAGGGTTTCACCGCGTTGGCAATGGATAGCTAAAGCTACTGAAGGCTTAACCCATCAGCGGGGTGGAATTCAACCATAACATTATGCTGGAAGTTTTGCGTAATGAAGAGCATCACTTGCATGCTGCCGTTAAACGATCCAATAGAACCTATCCATGTTCAAACATCCACAAGCGGTCCGATTTTTAGTTTGCAAGAAATAAAAGCTACTGAAGATTCGTTTTCACATTCGGTGTATGAGTGCACTTTACTTGGTTGCAAATTTGTTGATCGTAAACATTGACAATTGATTTCACATTATTAAACTTTGGCATCATGTGGTTTTGTTAGCTTCGTTTGCTCACTTTCCCTTTCCACTCCCAGTCTGTCGCTTCTTTCGCACATATAATTCTCTTTCCGATGCGTATTTGACATGCATTTTCTGTTTATAGTGATAAGCAGCCGGCAAGGTAATATAGTTAGTGGGGTATTTATATATCGTTAGGCGTTATATTTCGTAGCGGACAATAAGGCCATTCAGCCGTGCTCGAAACGGAAAGTTAAAATTGTTGAAATGTTCTTAGCAGATAATTTTTCTTTCGGAATATTCCGTATGCTTTGAAGCGCTGTGCGAGCGATGACATTTTAGTTTCGTATTTTCTAACCTTCAATCCTTTTTTTTTGCTTTGCATTTTCCAACAAATTTGGCTTGTACATCATTTCGAAGCGGAAACATTTTTTTGAAATAAAAAATTCTCCATTCCAATCCTCTCAAAGCGCTAGAAATTTTGCTTCTTTTGCTACTTTATTTTCAAAGCTCTAACACGTACGACTTGCTGTAACATCATGCATAAGTATGGTTAAAATTTCCTAACAATAAAAAATCAAGGTAATTCGATACGAGGTACTTATTTCTTTTCGGCGAACGAAACGGATTGAAATTGACTTCATCAAAATAAAGCACATGTAGGAACTGATAATTCCGGTGAAAAGCACCATATTAATACGTAAATTTTTAATACTGCCCAATTACTGTTTTCCATGCAAGCACGCGTTTACGATGCGTTTTCACATCCTGCCACCCAGAAGGGCAGGGTTGTTGGTAATAAGAAATAAATTAAATATTTATTGGAAAAACAGCGTGATAACGTGGGTTATATTTTTTAAATTGTTTTTCACCACCCCGAGGACGTTCCTTTCATCACTTCCGTAACCGCTTTAATGGTGAATCGATTAATATAAAGGAATGCGAACTGCAATCAGTCTGCAGAGGCGCACGAGCAGACGAAATAAAATAGTTTCAGGTGAAATTCTTAGCCACGGCGGTGTAAAAAGATTAGACGCAGCTAGCCGGCCCTGGAATGGTCGTGCATTAATGATCAAGGTCTAACCGCCAGCTGACCGGTCATTTCGGTCTGTTTCGGCCGGGAGTATGGTGCATTGTGATTTTATCCCCAAAAACAGATCATGTGGGAAATTGGAAAAATGATTTATTTGAAAAAATAAAAATCCGCATCAAGTGTTTTGCAGTGAGTTTCTTTTGTTTTTAAATTTTGCCATTTTTTTACGAAAAGTACGAAAATACGCAAAAAACAGTGCGTGTATCGTGTTCGCTGCATGAGTGTGTGACTACATTGAATTTATACATTTATTCATATCATTTTCATTTATTCTCACCAGCGCATTGGCAAATGGTTTTGTCGTTTCATTCGCGTGTTTTTCGCTTCAATTAAGTGTGTGTATATTTGTGCGTACTCGATTGATTTGTTTCGATTTTCTCATACGTTTGTTTTTCGTTGAATTTTAATTTTACTTTTGGGCATAAAACCGATTATTCTGCGATTGTGTCTGTAGCACTGAGAAGATTATAAACTCTTTTTTGTTTTGTGAATCATTTGAAGGATTTTTTTTTCATTCTCGTTTCGTCTTTTTGTGTACGTTTGTTTGCACAATGAAGAAAAACACTTTTAAAATTGCAATCGGGTTGTAAATGGAAAATATTGAACGAAGTATATCGAAGACTCTTTAGCACCTTTTTACCCCAGGATAACACGAGTGCGAAGTGAAGAATTCAACAACAGTTGTATACAGCGAAGCATTGTTTGTGTGTGTAGCGTGAGGGTTTGGGAATGGAACTTTGCTCGGGAGGATGAGGGCCACCACCAATTTAAAATTATTAGAAATACCAAATTCTGATTAATCGTTTCAATTTGCACCATCACCATAACGTTTCGATAGAATTTGCCAGACGCAAACTGTTTGCTTGGTAACGTTCAATTTAAATTGCATGTTACAACTTCACGCGGTCTGGTTACTATGCATCTGGTTAGTATGCCACCACCCGGTACACGATTGTTCGCTTCGAACGGTGAATTATTTCGATCAGCATCATTTATTATTCATGTCGTAAATGTGTGTACGGTGGCATCTCGGCTGCACCGAGCAAACCCCGATGTCCGCCTCTGCAACCGCACATCCCCGGGAAAAGGCGAATCCGGTGTCTGTTGACCGGTATTCATCACGATGTTAGAATTTGTAATGAAAATGTTAATTTACCTGCAAACCGAAAACATCATTTAAAATGCATTCGCACTTGCAGCTACCCACTGCCCACGACCACTTTCTCCTCCATTACCACTCGGTTGGTTTTCTGGTGGATTGGAAATTATGTCCCCTACTAGCTGCCCCTGCATCGACACGACCTCACCTGGACCCATGCCGTGCTCCAGTTTGGTCGTGATAGTTTGTGCATATAAATTCGCCGGTCAACACGATCAACGCACGGTTGCACAACGCTGGCTCGTCGCACGTGAGCATTGAGCCGTTTTAACGACATCAATCGATTAAGCGTTCGCTTCTTCGGGCGCGATTGTTTATGTTGATGAATGCACGGGAAGAAACATTTTTCTGTTCGGCAAAGCAAATTAGTGTGTTAAACAAAACGTTCCGTGCGTTCTTTCGTTCCATCCTTCCGACGGCCAATCCAATTGGGCGCCCGAAATCATTACGCAGCGAAATGCAAATGCAAACTATCACCATTGCGGTGTTCGGCACTCGCTGGTCACCCGATTCGAAATGCAAATTGCCCGCAATTGCCCTGCCACCCTGCCCAGGCCGTAATGACTAAATGTACGTTATCGATTTCGTGGAGTAGATTAGCGACGATTTGTACTGTTTGGTACGCGAGTGGCCGAATGAATCGAAACCGCGAAATGGGGCTCGACGTATTATTTGTGTGATTCGTGGCCTGCTGCTGGAAGCAATTCGAAACGGTAGAAAGCGTTTTGTGTGGATTAGCTTGCTTAGTGGTTCTATGTTTCGTTTAGTAATGAAAGCTTTCAAAGATAGCTCTTCCCATTCTCTCCAAATTCTCAGTCTGAGAGAAACTTTCATGTTGATACATTTTTGATTTTTTTATTCTATACATTCTTCCTCAAAAATATGTGTTTCAAAAATGGAATAACAAATAGTACATGAAAAAATTCAAAAGTAGCTCGGTCAACGACATAAGCAAAGCATCCAATTTTTGAGAATATTCAGAAGAAAATAGATAAATATCGTCTCAGGAATGATTTCAACGAGTATTAGTTGACTATAATGTAACGAAAGATAATAGGTCCTTTTGGTTGCAGATTTTGGGAGGTTCCTTTGTCGTTTGTTTGAATATACCATTCAAATTGTTTTCTGATAGTGTTCTTTCACCAAATTTAAGTGAAAAGAGAACTCACACTTTTCGGTAATCAATGTTGCATTCGTTTTCGATAAACATTTATTTCCATAAACATATGCTTAAACAAATTATTTCGTTTTGTTTATTTAACGTTATCCACATGTAGTTAAAGACCTCGTTCAATAAAATTCCATCAAATGAATTTAAAAGAAAAAAAACACACACCCGGACCTCCCTTCAGTGCTCCTATGGTGTTTTGTTAGTTTGTGATAATTTAACTCTTCTTTAGCGGTCCCATAGCACTCAGGATGACGACGTCGAAGGACCCATACTCAGATAGTCACCCATGATGATTCGATTCTCGGGCATGACTCCCATCATGCCTGCGGTACCCAATACCAGGGAGTGAAAGCGATCGTGGACCACATTTAACAAAGGGGATGACGACGAGATGCGTGCGCAGCAAAGCGAGTTTTGTAGAGGAAGACACGAAACGGAAGAAAAAAAGAGCAAATTAAAGGAAAGAAAGAGAGAGAGAGAGAGAGAAAGAGAAAGAAAGAAAGAAAGAAAAAAAGATCATAACGTATGAGAAAGAAAATCAACCGGTAAAGGGCCATCTAAGCAAAACGAGATGTAACAATGTAATAAAAAGATAAACGAAACCACAAGCAAACACACATACACACGCATACACAAAAAAAAGCATTTAAAAAAATACGAAAGTACACACAGATAAACCGGAACAAAAAACTAACTCAAATAAAGGGAGTATGGAGGAAGCAGTTGTTGTGTGTCGTTTCGTTTTGAAGCGAAATGTGAAAATAAATCAAGGTGAACTATAAAAACTAACTATACAATGCAACACACCATCGCCCGACGGGGCAGACAATGCCACCGGACACGGCACGAGCGCAGTTGGCCTGGTGGAGATGGCCGCAATAAAAGCCATTTCGGCAGAACGCACATTACCATGGAGGAAGCATTCCCAGCCATATGCTGTGCGCTCGTCCAAAGACCGCCGGTGGTATTTGGCGCCGCATCGAAGTCGGGTTCGGGCTCTATTTTACAAGCCATTTTGAAGGGAAAGGTTGTGCCACCCAAAACGGTCCGATAAGGCAATGGATTCGCGGTCGCGGTACGTGGTTCGCCTCGGAGAATGCGTTGCGAATTTGGATGTTTTTGCATAGAAGATTGCTGGCGTTTGTTTTGGGTGGAAAAAGGACGAGACGCAACCCGAACCCGTAACCAGATGCATTCGAATGGCTTCATTTGGGAGGTTCCTCTTGAAGGAAAAGTGAGAATTCGTGCTGGCAGCAAGCGTACGAGGCTTCTTTTAATGATTCCATGGAAGGGACCGTTTGCCTCGAATCCGAATAGTCTCTTAAATTGGTTTATATTTGCCTGCAGATTGATATAATAAACACTGCCCATGCCGAAACAAAAACGTTTCCTGCGTTCGGGAGCATTAATAAGATATTAAATAAAAACATGGCTTAAATGCACATCACAATAAATGGATAGCACAAGCGTCTGGCGTATACGACAGAGTTTATGGTTCGCCACTCACACAGGACGCTTTAATTGCTCAATTAGCTTATCTGATTGAAATGAAAACTAACATCCCATTATGCTGCTTTTAACCGGGGCGTATCCGACGGCGGATGGCTGCATCCTACACTATAATTCTTCACTCTTGTGGCTTCCTTCGCCGGTACCGAAGTACGCTATTACTTCCAACATGACCATTACAAACACCTCCCTCCTGCGTGCCGGCGGTGGTGCATTTTAACAAACGATTATAAACGCCAAGGCGAAAGCGAAACACCTAACCCGAAGCATCCTCATCCACGACCGCTAATGCACATGCACTCTTCCCGGCAGTGGCGCAAAGCGAAAGCCACGTACGAGTCCATTAAAAATACTTAACCTGAACACAACCGACTCCAAATCGGTTCGCTAACAATGCTCATAAAACTTCGCCTACCGGACGAGGTGGCGCGCATCCGCGTGAGGCCGAAGGTCGGCCGGGGTTTCGGGGTGGGAAGGGGTTGAAAAACTTAGCTGCCTGCTGGTGGTTGGTCAGACGCACGGGCAGGGTAGTACGCAAGGTGGTTTCGATAGCCTGGAACGATCCCAGCCTGGTACCGTGTCGCCACACACTCGCTGGGCAGGAGCCGTTAACTACCTCTAATTAAAATGCAAATCTACACCTTAAGCGACGCCACAGTTTCGCCGCCGAAGACTCCACCACCGAAACGGTGGCCGGAAGGTTCGAGGAAATTCTCGTCGCCATAAATCATATCATCGCCGCGCGGAAGCGGAAGCGTGTTTGCTCGAACTCAATTACCACACGGTCGGGGTTTGCTTCGTCGTCAATCTTTTGGCCCCATTTGGGG